>NW_019091406.1:296175-322014 GCF_001949145.1 Acanthaster planci
GTTGGGCAGCACAAAAGTGCCATCTGATATTCCTGTGAGGGACTGTTAATGCAGTGCACAACACAACACAGCTGTGCTTCTTTGAGGTGTTCACCAAATGACCCAAAGAGTGACTTCAGCATAGGAGGGTTAATGGGACAAATGTACATTTTGAAGGAATTTCAAGTGAAATTCAAAGCCAACCAAAGGGTGATTTTTCAGCAAACTGTTGCTGCTCATACAAATTCTGGGAAAAATGAGAGGGGTCTATAGATTGGACCAATGGAATCTAGTTCAAGACTTGATGCAAGTAATTCATTGAAATATATTCACTCTTTTCAGGATTTTTGCTGAATGCCTTGAAAATTTGTCCCAATGGTGTTGGCCCATTGTTTGTAATATTCACCGTATCTTTCCCATTCATGCGTGATTCTGACCGAGTCCAACTCACTCGGCTATGACTAGCAATAACACCTGTGCCGAGAGCCTATGGCTTGAGCCATTCACCATAGATGCCAGTGTTACATCGAGCCATAGCTGAGTCATCTGAATATAGCCTCTTTCCTTTCCACTTGGCCAGGTTTCGAGGAGTATACCTGTCACTGCGGCGCCACAGTCATGATGCCACCTATCCGGTGTGGCACCAAGCCTCCCGAGTGTGACCAGCTGTGTGCCCGGCAGCATGACTGTGATCACCCAGTCCGTCACACCTGCCACAACGAAGACGTCTGCCCGCCCTGTGCCGAGCTGACATCCAAAATGTGCATGGGTAATCATGAGGTAAGAAATTCTTTACACCTTATGCATATGTATGAGCAAATGCACATTTTCATCAGTTGTTTCATCAGCCATGTCCATAATAGGTCTCCATGGCAATGACTATTGCTTTGTTTTGCAACAAAGACCCTAGCTTTAACATTTCCAGAAAGAGATTTAAACTAAGTCTGAGTCTAATTATTAGTCGAGGTCTTCCATTGTTAAACCATTTCTTATCGTCCTTGATATTGAGTCCTCTTGACTGACATCAATCAAAACTTCTACTCACATCTGAATGGTTAATTCTAGATGCGGTACAACATACCGTGCCACATCAAGGATATCTCCTGTGGTCATCCCTGTGGGAAGAAACTGCCATGCAGGATGCACACTTGCAAGATGATTTGTCACAAGGTAAGATTACTTGGCTACGGCTTAGAATTACGCACATGTCTATGGTACTGGCCACAGCCAGTTCCATTGAGTTGTGCATAATTCAAGTCACGGATTATGTGATTCTGATGTGGCCTTAGACAGTGAGGCTCCTGGGCCCTTTCCGTCAAGATATTGCTGAACAATTTTATGTTCTTGACAAACAAATAGTGGAAAACCGACCAGAGGTGATATCTGCTCAGTTGCATTTAAGACAATTACCTGTTTTGCTGAGCAACTTTTTCCTGTGCTTAGCATTCATCAGTGGTTGGGAGATATCAGAATAGAAGTGGGGATTCAAAAGGTGCGACTTGGAAGAAAAATTGACCCTGAAAATAACTCTTGATGTGGTATGACCAAATCAAATGGTAGAGTGTATCAAACTCTAGGTATGGGCTCTACTGTGAAACACAGAAACAAATGATAGGGGAAGAAATCATTTATTCACAGAAGTCCCTGGCTGCCATTTTTCAGATTTGCATCATGGGTAATTTTGCTGTTATGATGTGGGTTGATGGCTTCTGGCAAAGATAAGGTTGGAGACCGTCAACAGCAGAGCTGGGCATCTCAGCGCAATGCTCTTGAAACCTCGAGTCAAATTCTACTCAATTTTTCTGTTCAGCCTTTAATACTTTTATTTAAGTGAAGAAAAACCATCACGAGATGACCGTTCAGACTTGACAGTTTTGCAGTTTTGGAAGGTGTTACTTGTCAGCCGTGCGATTTCCTGATTCAGATGTTTTTTACTTCTTCCAGGTTATCTGCGAAGACTGTAAGCAACCTTGCCTCGTGCCCCGCCCAGAGTGTGGTCACCCCTGCTCCGCTCCGTGCCACATGGGCACGCCCTGCCCGCCCAGTCAGTGCAAGACCAGGTTTGTCATCCGCTGTGCCTGCGGGAACCGCTCGGAGACCGTTCAGTGCCTGCAGGGCGGGGATGATGCCAGGCTGACAGAGGCATTCCAGAGGTGCATTTCATGTCTTGTTATGGGGCTTTATCATGGGGCAACCATCTTGTTATTTCTACCATTTGAAGCAGTGCCAAACTGGCTGGAGGAAAAAATAGCATGTTTCCTTTTATAAGTGAAGTCGCATTGCTTTTGTTATTTGGTACACGGGCAAGACAAAAATGATAGCGTCATGGTAAAGGTCTATTAGTCACAAACTGATTGACAGTGAAAGAGACAGAACACGTCTCAGGCCTGTGAAATGATCACAAGAGAACCCAAAGTTCAGACTTTTGACCCTTGACCTTTGACCACTGATATAGAAATCACTAGCAAGTTGCAGTCTTACACAAGTGAATGGGTTCAAGAGACATGCAAGCGCTATTGTTTGTTAACTATGTGAACATTTGCATGTGGAAAAAAAATTGGCCGTCCAGTTTAAACAAAATTGTAATAAAAACTGCAACAAGTAATCAATCAAGCAAATAGTTGTCAACTTGCAGGCGTACCTTTCAAAGTTAAAACTTCTGTAGTGTCTTTCCTCAGCAAAGCACTAGCACAGTCAGAAGTCTGGTGAAAACTTTGGCCTCTTATCCGGAAATAAGTGACAGTCCACGTAATGATAAATAGCCATTGTTGCTTGTGCTGATGCTTTTCTTAGACTAGCAACGTCAACCTTGGCCGGGCAAGGCAGCCAATCGGGTCAGGATGTCGACATCAGCCAGCTGATGGCCTTGAGAAACAGCAAGACACAAAGACAGTGAGTCCAATAACTGCACCCACGCTCAGTCTGACCAGCACAGTCTTTACGAAAATGCCTCCTGATAGAAGAGAAAAGTACTTTCAAACCAGATTAACAAATATTCTGAAGTTTGTGCAGTTCCTTGTGCGGTGTGCAGCCAAGCATTTAGATGGAAGAGGAAAAGCTTGAACATCCCGATCAACTTAATGTCTGGCCGACAAAAATCCTTTCCACAGAAAATACTTTCAAATGGAATTGGTCAAAATGCAACAGATACAATTCTGAATACAGTGTACCCTCATTCTGGTCGACATTTTGCACGGTCTTGTAGTTAAGTCATGCATGCTTTCCATAATGGACCACAGCGCACGAGCAATGTCAACGGCTGTAAAGTGGGATATGCTTTTTTTCATACCCTTGATATAAAGCAGGGTTCCCGCGGCCAGGAAAAGTCATTAAAATGTCGCGGAATTTTGTTTTTTTGTTTTCCAGGCCTGGAAAAGTCATGGAATTTTGTAAAAATGACTAAAGTCATGGAAAAGTCATGAAATTTTTCAAACACTGTGTGATTTCTCTCATCAGACATAAGTGCATAAAATGTGTGATTGTATTTGCAACTTCAAAAGTCCGAATAGTCCAAGAAATTGCGTTACTGGGTCATGGATTTTCATATATTGGTTATGGAAAAGTCATGAAATTTAATTGTCCGTTAGGTGCAGGAACCCTGTAAAGGTACATGGCTTCATCTTGGGTCCCAAGATCCCTTGGTTAAAAAAAGCATGCTGGTCAGTATAATATATGTACCTGGTCATTCTCTAAATTTGGGGTCCAAAAGTGTTACGTTGTTTCTGTTAAACCCAACCTGCGTAATTTTACACGCAAATATTATCAAGACTGACCTTAAACTACTGTTATTTGTTTAGCAGGTAATTTGTATGAGATATTTACTCTTAGAAATTGAAGAATGTGTTCAGAACTTACAAAATCTTTTCTCGGATGTGACATGGACACAAGCAAAAATGGACCCCAAATTTATAGACTAACTCACACGGTTGTATTGCTTCTGCTGTGGTGAGTTAAGTTAATATTAGGAAAAAGAAGAGATAGGGAACAATTCTGTGAACTTAAGAGCCAAGAGTGTTTACGTTGAGCTTAGTGCTAAGTATAGCCTTTACTTGTCTCCTTTCAGATTAGAATGCAATCAAAAATGTGCCATCCTGTCCAGAAATAAGTAAGTATTGCCCGCCACAATTTATTTCGTACATTTAAAAATGTTTGTCCTCTCATGTAACATTGCATTCACCGCCAGTTATAGGATGATCATAGTTGATCGCCAAAAACCTCTAAAATTGTGTCACATCATTTAGTGAGATCGAACATGGCCCATTTGATGCGACATCTCTAGTGAATATGAATTACTGTAATTTTTTTTTTTTTCACATCTCATGACAGGCGCCTTGCTGATGCCTTACAGATCAAGGATCCAGACACTTCCAAGATTCCCACAGTGTACAGCGCCTTCCTGAAGGAGCAGGCCAGGTAATGTACCGAGAGCCTCATCATGGCTTTCAGTATCGTAATCAGAAGCTGTTGACATCCTAACCCAACAAACACGTCACGCAGGAGCGTGAGAAGTCAGCTCTTTAAGCTGGTGTTATCATTTTTGGTCCAGAATTTTATTATGAATTTCAGCTGTTTTCTGCCCTTCTGGAAATTTCAGCTTTCTGCGATCTGTTTTCAGCTGTTTTTGTATGTGGCCGCTCATGCCCCTGCATAGAAACACACAGTTGTCTCAAACTATTGTAGGGCAGCCTCTGAACCATGTGTGGTGTGCAGTTGCATATTATCAGTGTTATAGTCAAGTCCATCTCAAGTCCTTTCACAAGGCAAATCGTAAGTGCAAAACAGGTGGACAGGGTGCCTTTGTCACTGTTCATCTGAATGGCTTGTGACTTGGCTTAAGACTGGATGACTTGTGATGGACCTACAGGCACTTGTGATGGACCTGCAGGCACTTGTGATGGACCTGCAGGCACTTGTGATGGACCTGCAGGCACTTGTGATGGACCTGCAGGCACTTGTGATGGACCTACAGGCACTTGTGATGGACCTACAGGCACTTGTGATGGACCTGCAGGCACTTGTGATGGACCTGCAGGCACTTGTGATGGACCTACAGGCACTCGTGATGGACCTACAGGCACTTGTATTTAACTCAACTAAAACACTTTTTTACGCTTTACTGCTCTGAATGTTATAGAATCCGTGTTTTCCTATTTGCAGGAAGAATCCCCAACTGATAGCCAACATCATCAAGGAGTTGTCAGCGTTGGTCACCTCTGCTCAATCTGTAAGTCATAATCTATGGCACAAAGTGAACAGCTGCACAGTGCAAGTGGCTTTGATGTCTTCTTGAATCGATACTGTCAGGAAGAAAAGTGGGAGCAAGTACAGTTCCCAAGATTTCACCAGTCAGAACTGCCTTCAAGTTTTGTGTTTTGTGTTCGTATGGTTTTTATGGCTGTTGCCTCGATTTTGTTCAACAGCACAGTTTCACCTGGTCTGCTGTTATGCATTCACTTGTACCAACAAACATCGAGGTGGTTCTTAAACTTTTACAAATGACTGTGTGCTACACACAGTAGATGCTATTGTTCTACTGTTGCAATAGTTCACTCAGTCCCTTGGGGTGCATAAAGGTGCACTAGTGACCACAGTGCCAGTCCATATGTGTATATTACACGTAGGTCGCCCGAGATAGCCATGAAATACTTTCCCCTCCCTCTTCCCTCCCTCCACTTAGTCCAAACAGCCCAGCCGTAGCCACGCCTTCCCAGTGATGAACCAGAACCAACGGCGTGTGGTCCATGAGCTATCGGAGATGTACCGCTGTGAATCCCAGAGCTACGACCAGGAGCCCAAGCGCAACGTGGTCACGACGGCTAGGAAGTACGTAGGCCCGACATTTTCATTGACTCGGTTCAAATTGAAAGGAATTAAAAATATGCCCCTTTTGATAAAGCTTTCAACTTCTGTTTTATGATCAATAGAAATTTGGCAGAAAGCTACACGTAATTTGTCAATTTTAAGCATTCTGTACAGCTTTGGAATTTTCTTGTTCCTTCACTTTCTGTACAAAAGTGTCCGCCTTGCTGTTTTCATTTATCCTTCATTACAAGAACAAAATAACAGAGCAGAGTGACGTTGCAGAGTGGTTGCATTTTTCATAAGTAATGTTCATTCTTGGCACATCACTGTCTGGTTATAACACACTGACTGAAGTCACCTGTTGTCTTTTCTATTCCACATCAGAGGGATGTGCTTCATACCCACTGTGTCACTCTCCGTGGTCATTGAGCGGGAGACACACCCAAAGGCCCCACCCCCAATCATGCACACCAAGCACGAAGCTCCCAGACGCCTGACGTAGGTTTTTTTTCTTCTCAGCAATTTTGGCCTTTGATTCTTAGCAAGGATTTCTGTATGTAACCCCGATGGCTGGGGCCACTCTTCCAAGATGCTCCCTGCATTGGCAAATATGTCAACTGTTCAGGGATCAACATTGTCATACTATTGCCCTCACAGCAATATATAAAATGTACATTAATTGAATCAATTGTAAATGAAACATTTGAAAGCTTGAAGCTTGAATTGTAAACTATTCTTACCTAAGCGTATTTTTAATTTCCTTCAAAATTTATGTACTTTTAAATCCTGCTTCAAAAACTAAACCCCCTGAAAAAAATCAACCAAGGAAACCATAAAATGTTGTGCAGATTTATGCCCAGACCAAATTGATATCCCAGACCAAACATAGGAGAAGGCAGAAAATTTAACAAGTTGCTTGGACATATTATATCCAAGTGTACAGGAATGTCCGCTTGCCATAACTTTGTCACATTGGCAGCAAGATTGTGTCACAAGGGAGCATACATTGTCTTTATTTGTAGGTCTCTCTCCAAGATGCCACGCCCGGAGAGCCCTACAAGCCCCCCGCCTCCTCAGAAAGAGCCAGAGGTAGATAACACCGAGGTGCCCGACTCTTGGGAGGTCAGATAGTCATCATAGCAACCTGCTTCCCAAGTATATTGGTGTAGTGTGTGACTGAACTTAAAATGACATGACCCAAATGAGTCTGATGGCCAATTTTTTTCTCCCGTAAATTGGATTTGCTTTGCACTGAGAAGAGGGATCCTAATGAGAATGGACATTATAGGAGTCAAACTTGCGGAGGATTCCTACCGATTTCCAGGGTGCAAGATTCTTTTGAAAACCTTTAACTCGGAAGTTGCCCTGGCGGTTTGCATCTTATTTTGTTGAGTTGATTCATATACAAGGAGGGGGGGCCCTAAAGTTTTTGTTTAAAATGAAAGAAAGGTAATTTGGGGTCTTTTTTGCTTTATCTTTCAAAAGCGTGCAATAAGCATTAAATTGTAGCATCGACACTCAGAAAGATCATACCAAATGTCCATATTTTGTCGCCCCTAAACAATTAGCCCCCCCCCCCAAAAAAAAAGTTGGTTCTGGATCTGACCTTGTTCATATAAACTTATATATCGACCTTTGCATTGCATGACAAAACTACAGGTATATGTTAATCTAAGTACACGAATCAGATTGGTATGAGAAATAGTTGCCACAGAACTGGTCATTGTCACTTGAGACTATGGCTGCTGGCAAATCTGTTGTCTGGATCTAAGTTTCGATCTTCTCTCCACTGGAAATACATGCAGGCAATAGACCTAGCCATAGCTCTGGAAGTCCATTTCGGACATGACCAATCTTCACATGTGTAGAGTTTTTGTATGCAGGCCTCTGTGACTAGTCAGCCATTTTGGTCTGGTTGTTAGTGTCAGGATGATATCCTGGCAGTAATTTCGGAATGTATATAATTGATAAAAGGACAGAAACTAGATGGGTGTTTGCCGAAGGAAAAGTTGGTATTGTGGACAAAAGTATTTTTGATTAAGTGCTTAAGGGTAAAGAATTACCCTAATGAGAGCTCTGTAAACCATGTTCAGTGAGTTTGTTATCGGAATTCTGAAATCGTTTCAAATAGAAGTGTGCGGAAAGGCACGATTCAATTTTAATTAAACTTTATTTTGGATCCAGTCCAAAATTAGAGCTCTGTAAAGTCTTTTTCCTTGTTTTCTTGTTAAGCTACACTTTTGTTTTCTGATATAGTGTTGCTAAGACAGTTGCCAAAGTGTCATGTAGTACATTTCCTTTTTGAAATAAAACCTCAATGTATAGATGATCCAAGGCATTCCTTTTTATTGGAGAAAAGAGTACATATTCCCAAGTTGAATCTTTATTCCAACTGAATTTAAAGAAAAAGATGGTTAGTAAAGCCTGTGTCTTTAGTTGAATTTGTAAGAATCCAGATAAAACAAAATCGGTTATGAAGTGGTTGCTTTAAGGCCATTTCATCCAGCAGACGAAGACCAAATTATTAATTTGTGGAGCAAATTCACAAATTAGTTAAGCATATTTCGACTCGAGCAAATTTCACTGCAAATGTTATGTAATATCAAAAGCGCTTCACTTTGACTTTCGCCTTTAGTGTGAAGTGGCCTTTATTTTCAGAGGGCTTAATAGATATTTTATTCATTGATTTTCTTTCATGTCCGGCTGGGGGAAAAATGACAGTATATTTTCTTTGAGTTCATTTCAGAAACTTCCTCGTTTTTTCATGTTTTTTGTTTTCCTTCGGTTTTCCCTGTGTCTTCAATCGGTAACACCAGGCAGTTTTGAAGTTTTGAATGCCTCCTGTTTCTTAAGATATTTCCCAAGGGAGCGAGTTTAAACACAAACTTTATTTTGAAACGCCTTTTCCCTTCAAAATGGTGGATCCGTTCCCGATTGATATCGACTTTAATTTGATTTTTTATTTTGAAAGTTAGTTTCATTTTTGAATTAGTGCTGTAAAGAAGCCTTTTTTGACGTTAATGAAACCATCAACTTAACCCAGTAATAATAGTATACGCTATCCTCGGCAGAATATATAAGCGTGCTTTCCTTTTTTTTCGAGATCTTCAAGAGTTGTTTGAAACTGAAGCCATTATTAAAAACAAACTGCTGATCAGAATGAGCTTGTCATGCGAGTTTGTATCTTTTTGGCTCGTCACAGTGGCGGTCGTCTGGCCAGCTCGTTTTACTAAACAAGTCCACCTAGTCATGTAGAATGTGGGTGTCCTCCGGGGCTACTGTGGGATTCAATCCCATTAGCTCCAGCTTGAGGGTCCGAATATCTTACCACTGGGTCAACTTGCTCTTTCAATAATTCAGATGTGAAAAAGTAACATAATAGCGTTCTGTTCAGAATATCCCTTAATAACCTTGCACGTAGCACAACAAATCGCAAGGCGTCAGCCTTACAATTTAATAAGATTTGGCAAAAATTTGACTTGTCTGCAAATGCTCCCTGAATGCACTTTGAGCTGGAAAAAAAAAGGATCGATAGTGTCATTTTCAGAGAGTTTTTATTCTCTGGGCAAATTATTCTGTTTTTCAACTCAAATCAAATATCTGCAAGGTAAGCCGTTGGAGTTGAATTAAAACCTGGCCAAAATTGAACTTCTGGCCACATCCCTTATTGCAGTTTGAGCAGAAAACGAGTACTTCGGGTATACAACTATCCTGACTAAAATGCAAATGTTACTATTTTTCAATTAAATTAGGACTGCAAGAGAATAGTTTTGCAGTTTAATACGGGCGTTTATCGCCCGCATTAAAACTATGACAAAAATAACAACCTCCATAAACTTCCAAAAATGCGTTGGAAATCAAGATAAGCACTTCTGAATACTTTTCAGCTGGATTCATTCTTTAGACAAAAATTACCGTTTTGCAAGATATCCTGGATAAACTACAATACTGCAAGACTCAAGTCAAAATTACATGTACATGTACATTGAATTTCCCTTCAAACTTTAGGCTTGATTTAAAACTGCTGTGAAATTTAATAATGGGAAATAGTTGTGACTGATGTTGTAAAAGAGGTCATTTGTTTATGCTTAATCTTGCAATATTACATGAAAAATTAGGACCGTTGTACGGAGCTCTGTACGGAGCTCTGGAAGTGCCATCCGACATGTTGACATCCTGACATATTGTTTCTCGGGTAACGACATGATATAGGCAAGATATTCACAACCTGCAGCTAATTTATCTCGAGAACACGACATCTTAAAAGTTGGATGGCGACATCCTGTATTAATTTATCATGGGAAGACAACATTGTAACAACTGGATGACGACATCTGGAAATAATTTAGCATGGGATGACGACATCGTAAAAGGGTAGACATCACACTTGCTGGATGTCTCTGGATGACGGCATCCTGAAGTAATGATTATCGTCATTATCTGAGGATGTCGTCATCCAACTTTTACGTTGTCATCATTCCCATGATAAGTTATCTCAGGATACCGTTATTCCACTTTTAGAATGTCTTCATCCCATGATAAATTACCTTTAGGATGGCATCATCCAACTTTTATGATATTGTCATCCCGTCATAAATTATCTTAGGATGTCGACATCTTGACTTTATTATGTCGTCATCCAGAGAAAAACATGTCGGGTTCTCAACAAGTCGGATGGCACTTCCAGAGCTACGTAGAATATCGAAAAAGTCAACACAAAACCCAAAGAGGCAGCAAAATACCTTTTGCAACAGTAACAAAAGACGAAAATCAGGTGAATTGAGAAACAAAGGTGCATTTTGAAGGTTTGTTGTCAAACAAGTCGATTACAGCTACGCTTTAATGAACTCTCGAAACTTTTGGAAAGTTTGAATGAGTTTACAAACCACCTAACCAGTAACGCCTTGTGTACAAGGATGCAAACCAGTGGCTGTCGGCTTGTGTTGTGACTCAATTTTTGAGGACCGATGCTGAAAAGGATCCTTTCAATTAAGAGAGATCAAGGGTGAGGATTTACTATTCAAAGTCAATACCTATCTTTCAGATTCACGTTTCACAAGGATTCGTGAGAGCTACTTGAATAAACAAAAAATAAATGTGTTTAAATCCACTGTGGTACACCTTGAAGACAAGTTCAAAACTATTCCACATAAATGTTACAAATTTTTCTCAATTTTGGCAGAACCTACAAATAATTCGCACTATTTAGTTCCCCGTTATATTCGAATCAATTCTTATTTTTTTTTAAAAGAAATTCCTCAAGTTTTAAAAATAAAATATTCTTAAGAGTGAGGTCATGGTAATTCAGTTAAATGCGCTCATATTTTTCAACCCCCAAATTGAATGGCCCTCGTTTTTCATGTAATACCATAGAGCTAGGAATAATAAGGAAATAAATATGTGTTTGGCCGGTCTCAAATGTGCGTTTAAGATCAGCTCAGGAGAATGGACGCGACTAATTATTTATTAATACTAATTATTTTCAGCATTCAATCACCAAGCATATATTTATTCTCATTCATAAAATTGCCATTGTAGTCAGAGAGTCAAAGAAAATCAATATGCGATAAATATCTAAGGATTTTGTTCAAGAATTTTACTTTCATTTTCCTGAACACCCCCGTCCATCTGATGGTATGTTCCCTGTGCAAATCAAGTGGTCTAGAAGAATCTCCTTATATGGATTGACACGCGCGTGGCGAGTCCCGGGTGCCACAGACTCTTGACCAATAGGAATGGATTAATCTGTCTCGAATCTAGGCGCCAGCGCGCGCTTTATGGAGCGGGCATTATCAAATCGGAGTGAGCATTCTAAAATGTTAATACACGGGGTCACTTTGCGCGTTGATGAATAGGAAATCTGTCTTACGTATTTATAAATGGGGGATTAAACATATGACCTCTTACACAATATCTGTCACAACCATTTCCAGCTATAAAATTTAACAGCAGTTTTATATCAAGCTTGTTTGAAGGAGAGTAAAACACGCCCACCACTTTTGATATGAGTCTTGCTGTGTTGTACTTTTACCAGGAAATCTTGCGAATGGGTGCTTTTTGTCTAGGGAAAAGCATCCAGCCGAAAAGTATAAACATCTGGATTTGTAAAGCATTTTGGAAGTACTTGGAAGTAGGCCTCGTTATTTTCGTCAGAATTTTAATTCAATGTTAGTTAAAGGTACGGTCACTTTCTCAGCGAAAATATTCAAATATTAAAGTAGTTGCAAGAGGCATCCCGTTTTACGTCGGTATTGTCCGCCTCACTGCGGGTGATGTTGTTCAGCTGGCAGTGCCGCCCATCGAATTGGCGGCCGCCCCGCCGCAGATGAAAGGAGCGGCATCGGGGCTCGCGCCGGCACGCCAAACCGCACCCAAGGACGCCCTCGGTCGTTGGAAACTCCCTAATGACGTGAGCATCGGTCAGGCAGTGGAACGGGGAGTGGTCATTACCAATGTCCGAGCCCCGAGTTCCCGGGCAGGACATCGCGGCTGGGGCTACCAGTGGCTCCGCGGGGCTCTCACAGATAACAGCAAGCTGCCAGTGGCACTCGACGTCGTCATAGAGACCGCCGCATGGATGCCACATCTGTAAGCAAGGCCGATCACCACGAATACGAGGCTCCCCCGGAGCCCAGTTGAAGTAAAGACACTTGCGACCTTCCCCACCAGGTTGCATCCATTGTTCCCCTTCACGTCTACATCCGATCCACGCGCTGTCTCCCCGGCTGACCCCCAGAAAAATCTCCCAGACGAATTCGTGCTCATGCTGAGAGTCTGGCACCACCAACTCACGGCCCTTCTCACGGCATGCGGTCGAGGCGGGCCCCCAAGCCATTTTTTCATCCACCATACAATATTTGGAGCCATGAAACCATCCCAAATCTGTACAAATGTTGCCTGCCCCAACAGAAGTAATGGAGATCATCAAATAAATCGCACCGATGCCCATCCTGATGGGGATAGATCTGCAAAGTAATTTAATCGCCTGGCGTCTGCTTTTTTGAAGGAGGGTAGACCCTGGAACTTGTTGATACTCTCAGTCACTCATCATTCGACTGATGTATGTTGGCTGTGGGAACCAGTTGGCCGAACAGCGACGCTGACGTAATTGAAAAACTGTCTGCCACGTTGCGTCAGCAGTTCACCATTGCTAGGCCCTTTTCCAATACTCGACTTTGGCTCCGTTCAGGCTTCGGTTCCCAACACCAATCCCCGATTGTGGGCCTGAAGGGTTGAAATTAAATTTGATTACTGTAATTTCTGGCTCTCTTGCATCTTTTTGATTTTTGTGGCACTATTAAACTAATTACTGCGCTTACAGCTTCAAAGGCAGCTAGTTAAAAACAGTTGAAGCCTGAGACGGAGCCAAAGTTGATTATTGGAAAACGATTAGATTCTATATCCAGAAATCGCCCATTGTAATGAAAAATGGGGGTGCTCAGCAAAAATGCTTTAAATTAGAATTATTCAGACTGCTCTTTTCATTCGTTGCTTCCGCTGTCAAGCCAAGGAGCTATTAAACGCAGACGACTGCCGGCAATCCCCCTTAGTTAATCAACTGCAGGGTGTCTTGATTGATGCAGGGCCAAACAGAGAAAGAAGTTCCATCAACAGTCATCAGACATAAAACGGTAACACAGGAAAGCAGTTGGTGCGACACATAACGCTTGGGTGTACCATGGAGTGTTCCTTCCTCCATAGGTATACTAACCCACCAACCAAATGACTGTGAATTTATTTTAAAAATACTGTAACAGGGCAAACAAACAGAAACGAAACCAAACACGCAGGTACCACTTTTTTTTCGAATCAAAATAGAATAAAAATTGGACTTCCTATACCAACTATTCCATCCATGCAATACTCTTGCTGTGTGACAAATTTCTAAAAATTGTGTGTCAGTTTGCACGTAATGAAGAGCTAAAAAAAAACCAGGTCTAATACAATGAGGATACATGTTTAACGGATAAAGATCACTACAATATTGTCGCCACTGCAGTGATGAACATATTTAATATGAACAAATTTCGAGCTTGCCCTTGCAATCGAGGATTTTTATTCCAGGGGGAGGGTCAGACCCAATTTTTTTTATGTCTGATTGTTGCTGACAGGCGGACACATAGATGCATTGCACTGTTTTAGTATGCACTTATCTTATTATAGTAGTAGGATATCATCCATTTTCATCTTTATTATTACTAGCATTTTTGTTTCATTTTTGGGGGTGTCGGAACATGGGATTAACCCCCCATCCCTGCCTGGATCGCAGCACCATAGACGAAGTTGAACAGCTTGAAACAATGGGACATCATGCATGTCTCATCATGAGACATTATGTCAAATTCCAGGGAGTAAATGTATCTTATTAGCGCAGCCGTTGAAGCATGCACTGACGAGCGTGCCAATTTCTCCCCTTTGCGAGAGCGAGCCTCTTTGGCGTAATTTGCCCGTCATAATGAGATATTAATAGATGAATTCACTTGCAGCTGAACATTTCAAATATTTATGCCAAAAGGCCCGATATTATTATACATATTGTCAATATATCATACCTGCGGATTGTTTGTTACTGCAACGTGGTAACTGAACAATAGTTGTCAAGCAAAGGACAGTAAAAATACCAAACTACGGAAGCCGAATAACGCCAAGGGATTGGATGCTAACGTTTTTCCCTTTTCTTTCATTACTTTTATTATATTATGGATTTATTTTTTTAACACTGACTGAATATTTATTGGCACCATTACCTGGCGGCTGCCACTTAACTTCGAGCGGTATGCAACATGTGGTTCACTGGTATAAATCAAATCATTAATTACCCTAGGTCATTAATGTCATCCATCCTGTAGAGGTTTTTCACATGACGTAACACGACGGGCAAAAGCACTTCAGGAAGAGTACCGTGTCCGTAGAGGCGCATGCATTTTCGAATCTGGGTATTTCTGTTGGCAATTTCATGTAGGCCTACGCCAGAATGTTGCGAGTCTTCGAAGGCGCGCGAGTTTCTGCTCACATCTGTGTAAATTGAACTATGACCGTCAAAAATGGCATGACTGAAAATCCTCCATAGTTAGGCGGATTTCAGTCAAAATCGCAGCCAATTGTGGGTTTGTATGTACAAGCATGTATTTTGGCAAAGTTCAGGACTACGGTCTCTCCGCCCAGAGTCGAGGTGCAACCCAAGTCGGCAAAAGAAAGACAGATGGTAGTATGTTTTCCAAGCGGGTTCTTGGTACGGTCCTGAACCCCCCCCCCCGGAAAAAATACGAGATCTGCCAGTCATAACAAACTACCTTTTCAAAGTTCCAACACTGCTGATATGTGAATGTTTATTATTGCGTTTACGAGAATTAATCATATATAACGGGTTTGCCCTTACCCAACGTATATTAATAAACACTGTATGCTCAGTGCTTGTCTGAGAGCTTGCGAAAAAAACCTCAAGCAGAATTAATCAGTGATCTTTATTTACCATTCATGTATTCCCATTGTATTTGACTCGTGGATTGGCTTTTCATCAGATGAAAAAAAAATTGGAATTACTTTTTACGTTCTGAGTTTGGTTGATTGCGTTGTTTCTGTATGCTTGACCAGTTAGAGCATTTTTTAATTTTTAAAAAGTTCACAGTCACTTAATTGGTGGGTTAGTTACCAAAGCGTTCTGTGTCGCGCCAACCGCTTTCTTATTACCTCTCCATGTCTGATGACTGCCGAAGGAAAAAAACTTTCTCCGTTTGGCCCTTCATCGACCAAGACATCATGCGGTTTATCAACCGAAATAGGTTGACAGGCAGCAGGAGCAACGGCGGTCTGGATATTTCCATGTTGATGTATTTTGGGCGAGCAACGCCCCCCCCCATTGCTTATTGCCATGGGCAATTTATAGACATAAAATCTACCGATTTGTCCGTTGGAGAAATTGCCGACGCAACCTCGCTATTTGGCGAAGTGGTTTCCACACAGCCAACATGCATCAATCGAATGAGGAGTGACTAAGACATCTACAAGTATCAACCAGTTCCAAGGTCTATCCTCCTTCAAAAAGGCAAACGCCAGGCTACTGAATTACTTTGCAGATCTATTCCGATCAGGATGGGCGTCGGTACGGTTTATTTAATGATTTTCATCACTTCTGTTGGGGCAGGCAACGATTGTACAGATTTGGGGTGGTTTCATGGCTCCAAATANTTTAGCCCCAGCCGCGATGTCCTGCCCGGGAACTCGGGGCACGGGCATTGGTAATGACCACTCCCCGTTCCACTGCCTGACCGATGCTCACGTCATTAGGGAGTTTCCAACGACCGAGGGTGTCCTTGGGTGTGGTTTGGCGTGCCGGCGCGAGCCCCGATGCCGCTCCTTTCATCTGCGACGGGGCGGTCGCCGATTCGATGGGCTGCAGTGCCAGCTGAACAACATCACCCGCAGTGAGGCGGACAATACCGACGTAAAACTTGACGCTTCTTGCAATTACTTCAATGCTTAATTAAATATTTGCAAAAGCTTGACGACTTTCCCTGTGCAAGGACTGGCAAAATTTATTTATTTCAAAGGCGGAAAACAACTGCAAAAGTGTGGCACTCAGAATCCTTTAAGATGAATGGCAGACTATATTGTTCGATATTTTTCTTTACAATCACACACAAAGAAACAGAGTGTTGTCATTTCATGCCTGGTGATACCTGATAACGTCAAAACACCTCAACAATTCTAAGCAATAGGTTGTAAAGTATCGAATTCGTAAACTACTTATATTTTGGTGTTACAGTATGCAGTTGTTTAGAAATGTTGTCTTATTCCTTTTTAGCTACTTTCATTGCTTTTTCCCCTTGTTTCAAGATTACATTTATTAGCACAGATCTTTCTAAACGATAATCGTACAGCATTATTTTTGATAGAAGTGTGACAGTTCAACCGGTAATTCCAATCCCTCGTGAGGACATATTAATTTCTCAAGTGCAACGTGACAGTCTCTGGTTCCTTATTTGCCATGGATACCCATATACGACAGTTAGCAAAAGTTTTCCTGACATTTCTCTTGCTAAGATTTCTTTACTCGCCTGCGTCTGTCCTGAGCTCTTTACCACAAAAGAGAACAGTTCCACAACACCTAACCAGCAAATGGACTACGTGAACTAAGTGCGTCAAATACTCGCCATAGTTAAACTGAGGTTTAGGCTACTTTGTATCTCATTAAAACGCTTGGAATTTAAACACATTTCTGAGCACATTTTTGTACCAACTTTTTTGACATTTTTAACCGCGACGTGTTTAGTGTTTTGCGTTTAGGAATGCGTTGAAATGCTAAGCACATCTCAAAAAGCTAAACATGTACCACGGAAAAGCGCTTAGCGTTTAAACACATTCCTAAACACATTTTAATAAACATGTTATGGGTTGAACGTGGGGAAAAAGTGGGTACAAAAAGTGCTTAAACTCTAAACGTTGTTTTTATAGTATACTTGACAGAATAGGAACATTCACCTTAGCCTGTACAAACGCCTCCATAAGAAAGCATTCGGGTGGACAGAACATTGTGTCATGAATCTTGTGTCTATTATAAATTTCTCAAGTAAAGGTCTTGCTTTTTACTTGAGTGTAGGCCTACATATGCTAATTGTGGGTTTTTGCATAAGTAGAGGAGTGCTGTTACATTTATTTAGCGAAAAAGTCTGGACGGGTTGTTAGATTGAATAATACGATTGTTGAATTTCAGGTTTAAACGAGTATATTTGGGGGGGTTATGTCTACCCAATCGTGGAAACGGGATACGTTTTGAAGGAGGCAGTCAAGAGGCCCTCATTTTCTGGAAGGGGGGCACTCAATGCATGGTTTCAGTCACGGCTAAAACGTTATAAAGGCCGGTTCATACTTTAGGCGAATGTGAAAGCGAAGCAAATTTGACGTCACGAAAAAATTGCGGGGAAATTTCTCTAGAGTTAAAATGTGTTAAATTTTTGCGAATTCGTAACGCGAAAAATTTGATGTGACGTCACAAATTTAAGTCCGTTTTCACTTTCGCGCGAAGTATGAACAGGCCTTAAGATGGGCTATTCATAGCCTTTTCTTTCCCTTATATACATGTAAATATATATGGGGGGTGGGCACACGGGGATCACAGGCCTTGAGGGGGAGGATAGCCCATACGCTATTTTGTCTCCCTGTGTGTGGTGAAAGTCGTGTATAGAAAATTAAAAGAACTCGTAGAAGCACAGAGAAACAAACAGGTTTTGATACACCGGTATTCATTGATATATTTTTCGCTCGATGTCTTTTGATTTAATTAACATTGGTCAAGCTTACATTACTAAGGAGTGGTTAAACGGCTGATTTTTTGTCTCCAAACGACATGCACTATGGAAGCATGCAGAGTCTCCGATTTGGGCGCTTTTATTCTGTACAGTTATACCTGTATAACGCGCACTGTCTGTCCCGTCGGGACGCCCCTTAATATTGGTCTCCCTAAGTTTGAGTTCCTCCGAAATCCCAAATGCTAACAAGCAGCGGGGCAAAGAGCACGTTTACTTTGGGAGCGTTGCTGGGATTATCATGTGCACACGAGTATGTAAACGTCAGAGAATAATGACCGCAATGGTCGCAGGCGCTTTGTGGGCATTGAACGATTCGAGTCACTGTTCGTGCATTGGCGCTTCATCGCCAATGATCAGACGTTCATGGTCAGACGTTGCGGAGGAATATGTTTTCGCGATTTGTTACAGTCCACTTGACATGAGTCTGCGCTAAACTGTAGGTATTCTGAAGAAATCGTTCACATGTTTGTGTTCTGAAGTTCATACATGATGCGGAATCTCTGGCACTGATGAATGGGATAAGCTTTATTATGTATGATACCAGGTAAACTCTCGCCGCGAAAGGATTTCAATGTTGGCCAGCGACACAGATCACAAGACAAAGTCGTGACATCAGCTTGGTTTCGTCACCCTGGTTCATAGGTATGCAAATTGTATAACATTAATTCAATTAAGCATAGAGGTTTTGCATAATAACCATCTTACGTGGCACTGGTTCTTTTGTTCAACGGGGAACCTCCAAACTGCCCTGCAAGATGGCTGCAACGCAAAGCCTCTATGCACGCTTTACATTGTGATTAAATCATTTTTTAATGTAGGCCTACACAAATGAAAAATCCTGGTTATTAGTTTTCATGAAGTAAAAATAAAGTTGTGTGTCAACTACTGAAAACCTTTTGACGCATATGAGACTGAATTGGATCCACAAACAACTATATCCTTCGAACTATGAATAATTAATCTACGAACAATAATATTATATTGTTCGGGAAAGAGTAAACCTCAGCGCGCCTAGGCCTACTCATGCGAACACACATTCAAAATCCAATTTTTGAGCATTTTTGTGATGTGGTAGTCTTTGTGCATGGAGACAGGAAATCGTTTTGATTGGTTGATTTACTGTTGATTATTCCTGTGGCAGAGAATATGCGGCGAGTGAAGCTGACCAACCTCTTGATTTGTGGAATCGCAGCATTCCTGTTCGGTGCCACATACGTTGCCTTCAAAGAACCACCCAAAGGTACAAAGCAAAGGGCCGGGGGGGGGGCACGGGAGATTTCGTCGGTCGAGTAAGGGCTAAATTTGTTGAGGGAGGAGGGGAGCTTTTACAGTGACAGTAGGCTAATCCCTGTATCAGATGGGCTCTTTTGTTGGGAATTATCGGAAAGCATAAACTGTCTGTCGAGTATCGAGAATGATCCTTAGCTAAGTTGGAAAATCAGAGAATATGAAACGGTTTTATGTACAATGCTAACACATATCCCCATCCAAATCTCCACATACACGTACCATACGCGTTGTAATATCACAATATTGGGGGGGGGGCTATCCTAAAGCTAATACCTGGGCGTAAGGTAAACACTGGGTGGGCCGTGGTTGGGCACTTTACAAGTACATTGGCAAATATTCCCGTGAAAAGCCTGACAAAAGACGCGCATACCAAATACATGTAGTAGGTCAGCGACTGATCTGGCGGCGTCACGTCATGTATCAGCCGAAACGAAAGCACATAAAAGTTGATCTGGGGAGTATGGTACGGTAAAAATGCACGTCATGCGTGACGAAGTACCACATGTATAAGTAACCTACTGATGGATTGGTAATTACAACCGGAAGCCACGTCCATTTCGAGCCGATAACGCAGTGGGCATGTGGGACTCTTTATATAAATGCTTTACATCGCTTTTACTTCCCACAAGTGTAACAACGCAAACGCATTATTGCGAAATACGGATATTTTTTTCAGACTACCGCGCGGGGGTATAAACAAATTGAATTCCTTAAATTAGGAGTGGCGCTGGCACTATTGCCACATTTCGTCCAACCTTTTTATACAGACCTATTTTGAGTAGGTCAAATAATCAAGAAAACTAAACGGTCTCAATTCTGGTTAGTATGAGACGGGAAGAAGATTTTGAATCCTGGTTTTAGCACTCTTCAGTATATTTTTTCATTATAGTTTTTTAGGGATGTGTTCTTAGTTTCCATTCATTCTTTTCACAAACGTTCTCAAGATGTTGGTAATATGGACATGGGCCTTTGGGTATTATAAACCGACGGTGTCTACTAACTGCCACCTAATCAGGGGTGTGGCACTAAGATATGGCGAAAAAAACGTTCCAAAGGGCTTTTTGACTTTTTTCACGAGCTCTTGCCAGGACAAGTACAGAGCAATGCGGAGTAGCTTGTGGTCACCGTGTAGAAAATATCTCTTTTGTCAGCGAGGTTCTAATTAACCCCCCCCCCCGTAAACTACGAGATCCAGGCAGCGTGAGCCTCGCGCAGGAAAAAGAGGGCGCAATTTGCCTATAGCAACGGAGGCTCCTTTGGTGGGAACTGCACGTCGCTGGTTCATAAACGACTACGAAGTGCACAGGTGTACAAAATGAGCACTCTTCACCAACATGGATCTTTTCAACCGATGAGAGGGTGCTTCTGCTCAAGGCAGACTCTCCAATCGTTCTCAAGAGACAGCAGCAAGTTCTTTTCAGAAACTGACGTACTCACATTAGGCCTTAGAGATATTTCGTCTGCATTGTGCTACCGTGAGCTACTCTACACCAAAGCTAACGGCGACGGAACAATTCTCAAAGGGGTGGGGGCAGTTGTGGGGGACCTGCCAAAAGTGGGAAACCATGCCTCCCCGGTCGAAAAAGTGTGTGTGTGTGTGAACGGGGGGTGTACTGGCCCGTTGCCCCCCCCCCCCACTTCTGCCGTCATTACTCCACACTGCTTCCTCACCTCCACACTGCAAACCTTCGAATCCAAGCACGTCGAAGCACGTGGCTCAAAGAATATAAATAATATACACGTATATTTCCTAAATGGTCTAGGATACATTTAACCGAGACAGCATTCCTTCATGGTAGAGGTCTAACGAAACGTCACATCAAAATCTCTCCATCATTTTCATTTCACGTGGTGTCTTTCAGATACTTTAAGGGGAGTCCCTGCCACGGACAGGGGGTTGCGGGGTGTGGTAGCACACCGGTCGAGCAACTCAGCCATTCAATCCTGGCAGCGAGATAACGAGGACGACGCCTTGTTGCTTCCCTTTGCCAACCGCGCCCTGCCCAGGCACCTCTTACAGGTACCGAGTTACATGCGCATGCTCAACGCCTCTACGGAAGGTAAAGAAGGACATTGCTGATTTCACAATAACCACAGTCTTGAGCTACTAATCCACTGCAACAAAAAACAAAGAGCTCTGATGACAACATTTCAGTTTAAAACTGAAAAAAGTTATAAAGTTCTGCTAACAATAATCACAATCGTTCTGTAACTTCATTGATTCACCCAGTATTGTATGAATAAAGTTTTTTTGTCTGTACCATTGGCGCATAGCTTAGACTAAAAAGGACACCATGATTCACGCTGCGTGGTCCTCGTCATTTGAATGTATTTTGTAAACCGCACAAATTCCAATCGTATGAATTGATTCTGAAGGTATAGACATCGACATAGCCTGGGGAGACATCGACTTCCACAATCTGGATCTTCGGACCGTCATCGTGACTGGTCTTTCTGGATACACGGAAGAGGAAGGGGTGGGGCTTGTTGCGTCTGCCCAAATTCACATGCCCTTCAAGAAGATCATCATCTACGACCTAGGGGTCAAGAAGCGCACAATAGACAGGGTGGGTCGACAGCCCATTTGGTGATCAACCAAACTATACGTGTCACCCTGCTGTCATTAATTTAAAAAAAAATTGGTTTAATCATGCGTAATCAAATTATTCGAACGAGAATGGAAAATGAATTACTTATTTATACACAATAAGGAAAACGAGACATCCTCGAAAGGGGCTTGTCTGAGGAGAAAAATGAGAGAGAGGGCTGGGTTTTATGGTTTAGGGAAACATGTGGATTTAGAGACCTTGTTTGTCCGCCCGTGAGGGAGGCGAACCGAAGCTTAAAGGCGCAAAGATACGCCCCATGAACAAACTCACTGCCTGACTGCACAACTCTTATCGCTGTATAGGGCCAACAAAGTTATTGTAGATGATCAGAATAAATAGTCATCATCAAATAAGGCTTTAATTATTTTGTCCAGTGACGCGTAGCTCTTACACGTCAATGCTAGACCGCGTTTATGTTAAGGTTCTTTAACAGTCATGCTGTACAACAATACTTAGATGAAACTTACACTCAGTTTATCTGCAGGCGAAGTGGTAGTCATTTCAAACGAGTCATACGTAAGCTCCCTTTGCATATTACTTTTGAAAAAAACTTTTCCATAAAAATTGATCTCTTACCCTCCTACGCATTGCCCCATTTCCGGATGCACATAATTTTACCTTGCCTACTTAATCTTTCCCGAACACGAGTCGGGCAAGACAGACCTGTAATCTAACTCGATCTGACAATATATGTTGATGTTTTACAGCTGGCGCCGCTCTGCAATGTGGAGATCCGCAAGTTTCAATTCACCAAGTATCCTGCCCATGTCAAGATCCTCAGAAACAATGCGTGGAAACTGATCCTTATCACGGTGAGAAGACCACTTGTTTTGCTCGGGCTATAACTTCAATTTTTTTTTCAGGTCTTTTCGAATTTATAACGTGTAGGATATGCTTTGATGCTTGTTCACTCGACCCAAAATGGTATTTTGCGGTTGCAATATATTCCCAAATTCCAGCCTAGCCCCTGAAGTACAATTTGAGTAGGATATTATCTTATGAAGATGTGTGTTATAGTGGGAGCCTTCTGTTTGACCCGTCTCTCTACTGAGACATTACACTACAGTCTCAAGTCAGGTGCGGTATCTAGTCGACTGTGGCCTCGACAAATACTTTTTTTCCGTAGCCATTGTGTCGAGGCAGGAGGAATATATGTATTTTAGGCGACCGAAATAGTTGCATGCAGAAACAATAAGCATTTTTTACATTCTCATTGCAACATGGAAGTGGACTACAAACAGGTAACGCATTTAGTCACAAGCCTATAGGGGGAAGTGAAAAACCTTCCACGCAAAGGAGTGGATGATACATCACCTTTTTACATCTTGCAGGAGGTTTTGGAGGAGTTCGGTTCAGTCTTCTACGCCCACCCTCGCCTCCGGTTCCGCGCACCCATCAGCATCCTCTTCCCCTTCGTCAAGCAGACGCACGGGTTCATCCCGAGCATGTCCGACGACACCTCGCTGCTGCAGGTCAGCCATCCAAACACGCTGAGGCTCATGAAGGTGAAGGCGGCTCAGCTGAACCGCACCGTCTCAAGGAGCCCCATCCGCGTCATGTCCGGCGACATGCTCCTCTTCGTCATGAACTCAACGCTGACCAACCGTGCCCTGCCGGAGCTCCGCAAGTGCCTCCTGCGGAGCCGGTGCCTAAGCCCGCCGGGGGCCATGTGGCATCCACAGCAGCGGCAGGGCAAAAGGCATCAACACAGGCACCACTTCGACCAGACGCTGCTGTCCCTGATGATGTACAAACAATACGGGGAGACCTGGGTGCCGGGAGAGGACGTGCGACGGAAGATGAAACGACTGTACGTGGTCCTCGACGAGGGAGACCCCGTACACGAACTGTCCTGGTCCTTCCGATGCAATCCACCTAAGGAGGAGTTCGACCCGGCCAAATTACTGCAAAAGAAACTACTATGAGGGAGCTTCCAGCAGACAACTGCCAGCATGTCGTCCCTGTTCATTCAACAACGGCCCTCAACAATGGCGGGAACAGTGGCACCAATCACATTTCAAAAAAAATGCCAAGGGCCAGGTGTTTTGCACAATATAGCCAACACCATGCTGATCTGCTATGCATAGGGACTACACGGGATTTCTGCATGTGCGGTGGCACGCGCCCGAATGAGCGGTACGCTTAAGACAGTGTAACAGTGAGCCGACAAGGAACGAATGGAAGACCGAAGAATGAAGACCTTAGGCGTATGACGTCACGTTAGAGGCTATTTCTTTCTCCGGGATACGCTCGAGTAATGTTTTTATGCGTGCATTGTAACGATGTCAAAGTAACAAAGAACAGCCTCTGAGACGCAGTTTTGGACAGTTTTAAACTACTTGGAACTTTCCAAAAAGGCAATAAGGACCAACTAGCATTACTTCAGTATTTTGCTTACCTCCATGTCATGAACACGTTTAAATGCGAAAACAACCAACGGCCAATTTTACAAATGTGAGACAGACCTTTTCAGTGTTGTACTAAACAATGTAAATTCGCTTTGAATTACAAATTTAAAGAGGTTTTCAAGTTATGATGGAATGGACAGTCCCAAGTCGTGCATTAAATAATTGGCTGATGTGTATTATAGCTGATTTTCTCAAGAGGTGAGAAAAGCATGCATCTGTTTCGCATCTTTAATCCAAGGCCTAATCACACGTACCTCTAGTCAATTATCGGTACCAAAAGGATGGAGGATTTCTTGGGTGCCCTTTGTGAGGTACCGTACTTTTTGCTGATTAAGTTCTCAAATACCGGGGTTGTTGCTCTCTTTCCTTCCCATTTTTTTTTGATTCACAAAAAAAAACCAAAAACAAAACAAAAAAACCCAAAAAACAAAACGAGCGCGTGTTGACGAGAGACTAGTCAAATAGATGATTTTGATCAAGCCGATATCTTCCTTTGCAAAGTACACTCACGAAGGCCATCTGCCTATGTAAACGGGTACAGTGATCGTTGATGGTAAAATAAATCTTATAGAGTTAAAGGCCTCAGTACCGTAATTAAATGTTTGCGTTTTTCTTAACTGTAAATTACCACACTCGCTTTAGTCCCTGCTTAAAGTTAAGGTTTTACCTGAATACAACCATTGCACATGTATTTCAGAAAAAAACCTTTATCTATGTTCGAGTACATCGGGTTACATGACCGTCAGTGTTCCGGAAGCGCGCCACCAGGGCTATGGGTCAATATTCCGGGCTCTATTTTGTCTTCTCCAGTGACCCAGACATCGCCGTCCGGTCTTGTCAATAGGCCAAAATCCCTCTTCATTGCCGTGCCCCTCCACCAGTCGAAACCTGAAGGCGCGGCACGGGATGGCCAGAAACGCCTCTTACTGGGCGACATGCTGGCCCGGGGAGGTCCGATGACCTGCGAAGCCGAATGGCTTCAGGGCGTGCTTTTTGCGGGCGGCCATACGGTGGACGTCGAAACGGCGGGATCAAATCTGTTCATGAAAAGAACATGCAACTCCATTCAACAGAGTTTCATACGATTTGCATCATAATGAGTATTTGAAGGTACATCTGGTTTCCGAACAACAACATGATCCTATGTTCACATCAAGTGGACATTATACAATACGGAAGAAAAAATTGTGTATGGGCATTAAATTTTGCTCTCGTATCTCTTGACCCTTTTTCCACATAGCATTTCCAGAATGAAGGTGGTGTTAAAGTAAATGAGGCTCCACGACCCCCTCCCCTGTTTAGAGATCTGCATTTCAGAAAGTGGTTGAAGGCTTTATACCGTGTCATAATACAATTTACTAACCACACCCACTCAGTGCTACCCTCCAGTCAGTGTTTCTTTGCAACTTGACCCCATTCGCGCTGTGGTAAAACTAATTATAT
>NW_019091406.1:322215-358309 GCF_001949145.1 Acanthaster planci
TTTCTTGCTGGGTATAAAAATTATGGTGTATACCGGCTTGTATCTGACGTACAGAGGAAGCAAAACCATTCAAACTGCTTATACTTACAGTCGCATGTAGGAAATACTGAACAATGAGCCCTGAACTGGACCAAGAGAGAGCCCAATTTTCCTAGAAATGGAGGCTCCTTTGGTCGGAATTACATTTCGTTGGTTCACAAACGACTATGAACTGTACGCGTTTCGGTCACGTCGCTACCAGCAAAATGAATACTCCCAACCAACATGGCTCTTTTCAACCAATGAGGAAGCGCTTCTGCTCAAGGCGGATATATCTTGATTGGGCTTTCTACCTGCTCGGTTCCGGCCACAGCACTGGATCGTCCATCACCACTCGGATAGCATGAACGGTTTGTGTCGACAGAGGACAAGAGATGACAAAGTAACAGGTAGAGTAAAAAATGGAAATCTCTAAATTCTGGTGCATGTTACATACCTTTGATATACTTTTTAACATCTCAGTGTGTGGCTCGAGCCAAAGTCAGAAGGACCGTCCCAGAACAAATTTTGCCTTTCAGTGTATGATCTAGCTGTTACCCACCCCAGCAGGGAGAACGTAGCCTCCAAGAACAGTTATCTTCATCATGGATACGAGTGGTGTACGAACGAGCACGTAGAGTTTCTTTGATCACTTGATGAATATACCTGTTCCAGAAATTAATGCTTGCGACAAAGGTAGGCCTACTGCATGGATCACCAAACTGGTCCATTTTACTTAATGTTTTCTTGTCTCTTTTCATTACATCTTAGAGTACATCATGGTACATGAGATGTTAGGCAGAGAAGAAAAATATGTCTGGGCTTGTCAAAGACTAGTGACTGGCCCAAGAGAGGGACTTATAGAAATCACCTGTCCCGTAAGCGTAATTGTTTTTTTCTGGTGTAGAGATGCCCCTTTTAGTTCCCCATTGTTAATTCCTAAAAAAGAAAGAATTAAAATAATTCCTGTAACCACCTTCTCACTCATTTACCTGACCTTGTCATCACCAGTATATTAATTTTAGCAAGCCACTGCTTAGATGTAAAATCACTCAATTTATGTTGTCCACAGTAACTTGTGTCATGAGATCTACGCGCCATATTTTACATCTTTCAAACCATGCTTCTGGCAAGGGAGTACGTGCATGCACAACTTTCACAGGTAACTGTATCATAAATTCCTACCGGTATTTTCACTCCTTTATTTTGTAACCTATAGAGATATTTGTTAGTTGTAAAGTTCCTCACTTTCACAGCACATTATCATAAACCAATTTGGTGATATATATGGGGAAAGCCGAGAACTCTCAGCGTAAAACGTAAGCGCGAGTGTGCAGCTTTTGAAATCATCACGCGCGAGATCGGAACTGACTTGACACAATGCAGTCAGCGTCATTTTCGTATTCTGCACGACCAGGGGCTAGTGAAGAAATGTGCACACAGCCCATGGAGTCGAGGTTGACACCTGCCTCCCCCTGAGCGGAACAAAAGCGGGTTTTTTGTTTGGTACTCACCAAATAGGTGCGCCATGAGGCGTGGAAGTACATGTATATACACGTTTGATGTGCCAACACGATAAGTACGCGTAACTAATTTACTCCGGCATGCATGGTCTTTGCGTATACGCAGAGCGCGTGCAAGAACCCGCTCAGAAATTAGAGGAGGAAATAATGTGGTGATAGTCCTCTTTGGTCGGTGTTTTAACTGTACCTGAACGTATTGAGTGGCCCCTCCAGAATATGAGCCCCCCCCCCTGAACCCTACAAAGTGTACCCCAGTTACGCCACTGGTTCCCGAAACTCGATGCGGCACCAGGTTCCGCCACAGTTCAAGTTCCATTTCTGTCTTTGCACTGCAAGTTCTGGTGCGTGGTCTTCGCTGGCAGCAAGAGCAGGCAGGTATAACATTGCAGTACAGAAGCCCTGGATCCACTTTGCGACACCTCCAACCCCGATTTCAGACTCATTCTTCCAACGCCATTCAACTCGCTCTCTTTTAGAGCGCATAACTGGTAAAAAGAAAGCGAGCATTTATTAGTAGTCGAGATGTCTTGAGATTACAGCGAGCAGCTTGCCCACATGAGTAAACCAACGACATAAAAAAAAACCGCCCGAAACAATTAGCGGCAGTCCTTAAAACGTGTGGGCAAGTCAACAGTCAAACTGCTAGCCGCAGGCACAACCCCTGCATACGGAGCTCTAATTATTTTCCGGAACGTGCGTAAACTTTCATTTTAATCAGCACACGTGTTGCAGGTTTAGTTTTAAATGAGGGGAAACGTCGGGGATAAAAGGACCTTCCCAAACTGTCACACTTTTGTATACAAGAGCGCTTTCCTACTGAATCGTGTCCCGTCCCACTACTTAAAGGACGTGCACATGAACACATAGCTTCCCGTCACTGTTACAGGTCGATTTCCAGTACTTGGTTTCGCTCCCGAAATACACGGCATTTGGGGGAAGGAGGAGAAAATGTTCCTCTCCACCAAACGCTTTTATCAATAAATGAGGACCACATGTTCAACGGTAGGTGAAAGAATCCTTCTTTCATGTAAACCAAATGACTTTATTATTCTTATCTTTCACATCCACACCGATTACAAAAAAATCTTCAAGCACATAATTTATCTACTGTTCTTTAAGACAATCGGCGAACACCTATACAAAATGCGCATTTTCACCTTTTTTGTCCAAATTGACAATTAATACAAACGTCACAGTACTGATGACACATGCAAGGAGTGGATACTGCTAAAAAAGGGGGAAGAATATCAAACATTTCCTGGTAAAATTGAAAATAAGCAATTAAAAACATCCAAATAGTAATGAATAATTTTATAATATAGTAGCACGATTACAAAGGCGTCTTTAGTCTCAGACAACGGCACCGTACTGCCATAGTACTTTTCAAGATTTCCAAAGGCAATTTACATTCGTCGGTAACTTTTAAATAAAAACAATGCGCCGCTAAATTAAATAGCATTTGCTCTAGATTATAAGCTATACACAGACTAAAACGGCTAGCCCTTTTCGTCCATTTTTGTCAAATTCTATCACCGTTATGGATCTAGCAGAGAAAAACCCATGCACAAAAGTATTTTCAAGAGAAGCGAACTTTAAAAGCCTAAAGATTAAAAATATAAATACACAGTGTTTGGACTTGCAACGCATAAAAGTAATACTTTTACAATATCAAAGTAGTATAAAAACAGGGACTTGGACAGTAAGATAGCACAGTACTGTGAAGAAATGAGTTTAGACGCTACTTAGCCAATAAACTGATTCCACCACAGATGACCGAAGACGGTCAGTGCGTCACCTCGAAATGCCATTGTACACTACACAAACCATATGCATTAATTAAAGTCGCCCATGGTCGCCTGCTCTTCTTGCCGCTGGATCACTATGGGTACGGCTTTGGCAAAAACAGCTCGAGAATACAGGAACGAGATAGCTTTGCCAGCCTCTGTTACCAAACTACATGTATACCCGTGGTTGTATTCTTGACAACAGCTGCACACTGCAGACCTTCTTCCAACTTCGACTTTCCTTGTGAATTGGAGAAGTAAACCACGTGTAATAATACAACAACAAAATAGCGACGGCAAGCAGAATATTGGAAACACAGTACTATTTTCTACCACTTCGAGTACTGACAAACGCCATTATTAACAAAAAAGAATGGAAAGAATATTTTTTGTGTGAACTGAGTTGTAAATTTGACAAGTTTGGAAGCATAAAGTTTTGCACAATAAAACACACAAAATGGAAGGGTTAATATGAAACTATAAAACGAATACACAGTTAGAAAACCTGCATATACATGTAAGTGTTTTGAACAAGGCTTATTATTTGGTTAATAAAAATGTCCAGAATTAATTTTACTGGTTATGCATACGTAAACTGCTATGAAAGTGAGTACATGTACATGGACTGAATAGTGAGAGGTGGCTTATGGAAAAAAAATTCTAATGGTATTACGCCGTCGTAAATTCAAGAACGTGCAAAATGCTAATTGGAGACACGCTCTCTTTCAGTGGGACCTGTGCAATTCGTTCAATGTGCTACCTTCGCTTGGATTAAACAAGACCGGTGAAGAAATTCCTGAAAGGTGGCCCGACGACGTGCGTCGTGCTACACTGAACATACACAAGAGGTCGTCGGTGCGACAGTACAGTGCGATTATTATATTATTATCACGATAGCACCAATGAAAGGAAAACATGTGGCAAGATACAATGTACTTTTTAAAATGTGCAGTTCAGTGAGAAAAGAAGATTTGGAAGAAATTGACACGACGGTTGGAACAAAGAAAACACAGAAAATTTGATTTGAACAATGAAAAATGATTGAAGCACATTCGGGTTGCACATACTGAACGAAATTGCAACATTTGCACCACTTGTAGGAGTTTTAACAATTTCTGTCGAACACCAAAGGGTTTATCAACTATTTTGCCTGCTTTTTACATGTCTTGTCAAGGGCGTCAATCCGTTTTGAAAAGTGGGGGACAGATATAGCCCTGATCAGAACAAATGCGAGCGCGAAGCCTTGAGCAGCTTGGGGTTTGGAAGTATGGAGTAATGGAGTATAGATGCTCTGTGATGTGATCCGAGACAATTTCTGGCTACTTTTGCCATTTTTTAAACAAATACTTTTGCAAGGTATACATTTTCATTTAGCTTTTTAGGAAAAGAGATGTGTGTGTTTTTTTTGGGGGGGTGGAATAGTATCCCCCCATTTGGAAATGTCCACCGTCCCCAACCGATTGACGCCCTTAATCTTCAAAATTTAGATGGATAATGCACTAAGACCTTGACTTTATTTTGAAAACCCCTTCATTTTTGAGAACCCTTTCCTTTTTTTCTGACCATGTCTAACTCATACCTAGTAATAATTGTGGGGGTTTGGCCTGGTCCCCTGAACGAAGTTTCTGTGATCATCATAAACAAACGAGGGGAATAAATATTATTATTAATAAAACTTGTACCCTGTCACAAAAGAAGAAAAAGGTACATGTCTTCCAATCGGATCAATCGTCAACAATTGGGCTGTCAAGAACTAACAGCGTTTTAAACTATCCATGCAGTGTATGCGTAGTTAAAAATCAGTTTTGTGCTTGAGTCAGGCAAGCAACCAAAATCAAAACTTTCGTAATATCCCTAGCATTGTAGGAGTAAGATCCGTTTAATATTTTTCAGTATCGGAATATTTTTAAAAATCCAGACATGCCCAATGTTTACTGCAGTACTGGTACTGTTCAAAATAATGCGGCAAACAATGTAAGCAGTTGGAAGCCACACAGTTAACAATTAATATCACACGTGGTCTTATAGAACAATCAACAGGATCTCTGCTGGTGGAGCTATATTTTTTTTTATGTCTCACTGATAAATCTGACCAAACCTCAACATGATGCAAATGGCACAAACAAGGAAACTCTTGTGTCCCTGTCTAAACATGCACTACTTTCCAAATCATCGGTGGATTTGAAATGGACTTGGGTTGTTGGCATTCCTATCTACTGTCAGTTGGATAACAGAGTGGTGTAAAACTTAAAATGGAGTAAAAAACCAGAACAAGAAAGAAATCTGCCCCCAGCGCAGAGAGCAAAATAAATAAAGGCAAGGCCACTGCTAAGGTCTCCCTTGTCTGGAAGCAACTTTTGTGTCTAGCTTCGGCAAAGAGGGTTAAAACTCTCTGCAAACAGCTCAAAGCCTTGTGAAGGTTTTTGCAGTTCACCAGAGCAAAATAAATATTGGGTTGCTTCTTTCAGTTTGGCTCTGTCACCCAGTATTTGCCTTTCAGGCTCGAACCTGGCATCTCACTTTGGACTGAAATTCCAAGTAGATGCCAGCTGCATCAACCCCATCTCCCCAGAAGCCAAACACGGGTTGGTCTTTATTTCATTTTGGCCTCAACACTAAAAAGGCCTGCGAATAGTTTCAAGGTGAGAAGTGGGGCCAAAGTCCGATAAGCGGCTGTTGCTTTAAGAAAGGGACGTACAAGTAGAATAAAAGGTGGGTGGGAATTGGGCTGGAACCTTTGAAGTATTCAGACAAGTCTGCTGCTGTACCATGCCATGAGAAGGGTACTACACACCTGCCTGTCTTTCCCACACACTGGCCAAAGCATTTAGTTACTGCTGAATTTTACAATAAGCAATTGCACATTTGCTAAGAAGGACAGCACCATTTACTAGCCCACCCCTTATAAAACAAGCTTCAAGCTTTAGAAATAGGTACAGAAACGCGACTACTTCAACACTGACCTCCAACACCAGCATCTTTCAAAGCCCAATCTATCCCAATAGTGTCAGTTACCAATTGCATATATTATTTGTTGCCATTAGCACGCTGCATGACGTTTCAAAAGTGCTGAACAACGCACAGGTCTCTCTCAACTGACGTTACTTCCTACAGAGTGCCATTGGCATTTTGGACGTTAATTTTTCGCGACGCCCATCAGCTGCGCCATATTTCGAAGACATTCGGATCAACACGCGCAGAACGTGTACAACATTTTGTGCACTGCGCGCGCATGCGCACCTGATGGCGATGATTATACAGCTCTAAATTCCCTACAAAGATGGCGCCCTATGAGAGAGATCTAAAACCGATGCATCTATGTGAAGTACTTCTCGTCGTAGTAGGCCGTCTTTTCAGTGGCCGCATTTCCAGCCGCTGTCTTCTGGGTGACTGTGGCGTATTTGTAGCCCATTCNAGAAACCGCACTGTTCAGGAGAAAAAGAAGGAAGAGACAAATGAAAATAGTCATGTGGGTGAAAAGCTACGTGTTAGCATCAGTAGGGTTCTGTCCTCGAGGTCATTCCATGCTTGGTACCTTTCTGGGCTGGGCACCTGAGTCTCTGGTAGCGGCTGCAGCCACTTTCCATAGAGTCGAGTGTAATTTGAAGCCGCAGCCACGTTATTCCTTCACAGCCTTACATGGAGCTGGTGCACACAGACATTTAGTACGCACAGAAACATATGCTTTCAAACTGTTTTTAAAAAGGTTATCGACCAAAATATTGTATGATTTACACTTCCTGTATAAACTGCTTCCCAGCTGATTTTTGGTTTTGAAAATCTGCTGAAAAACTCCATTAACTTGGGGCCTTGGGTGACATTATGCTGACCACTCCAGACAAGGTCACTGTACAGAATAACCTCTCTCAATGAGGACAGTATGATAGTCACCTCTCAGTTGTGGATGAGGTCACTGGGGGGGGGGAAATAGACCGGCCCCCAAGTGTCAGGTAGGCTGCAAGCTGTGGCTGACTGAGCAAGTGCAATATGGATGGTTAAATCAATCATTCCCAGAAAGGTAAGTTTCCAAAGAAATATATTTTGTGGGCCCTGGTCAACAGAACAACAGGTGATCCTGCTGGGGTGTTTGGCAATTCAACTTTCCTGCACAGGTACATGACAATTTCTTTCACAAGCCCCTGCGTTTGTGTGAACAGCCTACCATAGTTTGCACTGCATCATGTAGCAAAGCAGTGTCAAAATGAAAAAAAAAAAAACACCTGCGCATGATTCAGTGTGCAGCGTGGCCTGCAGGCCATGGGACGAGGTTGGGAGTCGGTCTACTCACTGTAGACTAAGAAAGCTGGTTTGCTTTTTGTTTTGTTCTGTGCCCAATTTCTTTTCATGCACACTGCAAGTGAGGCTGCAATAAAAACACCAACACTCTTGTGAATTTTCGCCACATCTTGGCAAGACACTTCCTCAAAGATGAGATAAGAAAGATGACAGAGACGATGGAAGATGACAGACCGAGGACCAACAGTAGAGGTCAGAGTTCAAATGTGAATGAAGCAAATGCCAATGATCATGCAGGCAATAACTGGACAACAGAGTGCATCTCTCTCAAAGCCAGTTAGTTTCCCAAGTGGTTCAAGGCACTGCGACTGTAACATTTCCTCTGGTACAATATCTTTAGGCATCTGCTTCAATTTCCTTTAGGCATCTTCGTGAATTTTTTTTTAACAGTGCGAAAAGCACAGGCTACTTGTTAGAGTGAAGCCAGCAATAACAGCATATGCCAAATTGGACTGCAACTACATATATACAAGTCAATGTGCGGGTTACTGTAATGGGAATTCATGGGACCACTAGAAAGCACAAGTATGCAAGTGGGTCTCGTTCAATCTTTGATCACGGTTAACGTCGAAGTCTAAGGCTCCAGGTTGAGCCTTTTTTCTAAGTACTATTAACAGACCTGCCAAAGAACCCATGTCAATCCAAATTGCCCAAATATAAAGCCCATTCTCAACAGTGGACATGCCATGGATAGTCACAGGTGCATATAAGTTGGGCATCTTTACCCGATGGCAAGTTCAGCGGGCAGATTGTTTTTTTTCTTAAAACAATATTCAGCCCCCCCAAGATCCCCTTTCAAGGGTTATTTATCTACATGTATTCCTAATAGGACAGACTTTGAAAGGTGACCGTATACCAGCACAGCGATTGCACCTAAAATAGACTTCCAAATATCCACTCCAGACTGCAAAAAGCCTCTGGACAAGACTTGTGATGGACTCGACTGCACGAACAACACTGTTTACTTGTAACTGGTCTTGTGGCTTGACGAATGGCAGAATTGAGTATTGCCCCCCTACCTATCAATCAGCACATTTAAAATGTGCCATGTGATAAGGACAAAACAGCTCCCTTTTTCCCAGGGAGGGCAATAAAAAAACAGAGTGCAAAAGACATCAAATTCAACACGTGATAACCACGTCAATCGGGGGACGTTCATTCTCATGACAAACTGACAATGGAGTGCAACAAATTCCATATGAAACCCTCACATATGCCATTGGAAAAAAAAAACAAAACTAACATTGTGCATGAGAACACTGACATTATCATCAAAAAGAAGTCGGTGCAAATTGTCATTAAACACAATACATCATGTACAGTACAAATAATGAATGAACCAATACTTGAAAAAACAATGAACCAACCATCCGAAAAAATTGGACAAATTCAATCAAAATAATTCCGGTAGAGAAGTTCACTTAAAAGATCAAAACACAAAGTGCAGAATCCCGTCAAAAAAGAAGTAAGAGAACAACGCCATTCCTTTTGATAAAAATTAGTTGAAGGGTTAGGGTTAGGGTTAGTACTCCGGTACTGTAGACTACTGGTGTAGGCAGTGTCAAGACCGCATTAAGTCGTTAGTATTGACAAGGTTCATATGCTACGCTGGGTTCTGGCGTGTCCAGTTTGGTCCACTGCCTTCAGTTGAAATGAAGTCAACAGTGGTTGCTAAGCGATGCTACCACATGTTCTTTGGCAGGGTAGCACCCCTGCTTTCTGTGATTGTGAATCTCACCCAAAATAAGCATGTTTTATTTAATTTCTGTTTCTGCATGTATCTTTTTTAATTTTTGGAAATATCTTTTCACTTTAATCTGACGTCTTCTCCCCATCAACCTTCTCAGGCACAAAATCTTTCAACAGATAAAAGGCAACTTCAAATCAAACAACAAAAACCACCATCCTAAACCATGTCAACATATAAACCCTGTACCGAAAGCTGGAAAGTACAGCATGAGAAAACGAAAACCACAAAATGAATGCATGGTGCAGGTAAACAGGTCAAGGCTGTGGAATCAGTCAGGCAAGCTGCAGTCATATCACACTTCAATAAACAGAGCAATGAAAGAAAGGAAAAAAAGAAAGACTGAGTCAAGTGATTAGAGTGCCCTCGTGTGAATGTATTTATCAACTCCATTGTGTACATGTATCTATTGCATTTGAAGTTCACACCAAGTATTTCAACTGCAGGTACACACTAGATTATCAGGCCTCAACGTGAAAGTTTAGGCACTTCTTTTAAAACTTAATATGAATTGACGGACCCAAAATGCAACAAATACAAGGCGCACTGAGCAAAATGCATTCTTTCACAAAAGGCACCAATTGGTATAAATCTGAGTTTTCGCGATGTCCTCTGCCAGCATAAGATTTTGGAAAAGAGCACTGTACACTTGGCAGTTCCCAAGGTTTGTGGAGGACAAATCTTGACCTTGCTGGGGAAGGACTTGAACACACGGCCACTTGCTTTCTAGTGCAGGTGTCTCAGAAAGCAGGTTCAAAGAGTTGGCAGGCTCAAATCCAACCTCAGCAATTTGTGTCTTTTCCTCAAATAAAGCTCTTTACAAAGACGCAACACAGTCTTCAGGATCCAATTATCGTGTTCAAGGGGGCATCATAGACTCAAATTTGTACCTCTCCAGTGTAAAACAAAATCCCAAACAACGGTAATGATTGATAGTGCCACGGAGCAGCGAGTTTTCCCCTAAAGATGAAGAAAGAAGGACAAAGGGCACACTCCAGTTCTGGGGCTGTACCATCCACTGACCCCGAGTATCAAAATTTGGAGTAATTCATCAAGAACCTTGCTGGGTATGAGTTAGGTCGGACAAAAGTATTTGCAGGATGACGTGAGCTTGAGTATGAATGCTTGGTCAACACTTATTCCTAGCCCTGGTCATCTAGGATTCTTTAACTGCGGAGAGCTTGTCGACAGGACTTGTGGACAGCTTGTCTGATGGCTTTTTAAATTGTTCTGGGAATATCTTGATGGTTCAATGCATTCTTTCACAGTTGCCTATTTTAACTTTATTTCAAAGATCACTGTTGTGTCAGGTTTTCTTGGTATATTTGTTAACATCTTACTCCTGCGACATTTGACTTGATTTTGATCCCCAACAAGTTATAACAAACTGTTGTTGTTTGCATACAGTTATCATGATCTTAACCTTTTGTGTGCCCAAGAGTAGTTTTCAGTTGATTTTACACCATTTAAAGGTATTTTTTGATATTTATTGCCACTGTCGACTAGTCTGTCTGGGCTTCATTCCTACTGTCCAACCTCATAAGAAATTGGGATAAGGGCCAAGGAAAAGAACTCAATACTACAAGAACTCTGAAGTGTAATGACACTGCTAAAGTCCACTGAAAAATGTGTAGAATGTCTGAGTTGACAGAATTTTGGCATTTCACCAGAACCTCCGCCTTAAGAACTACCGAATTGTAATCATCCATACTGATCTTAACAGTGCATGATGGTGACCTTGATAGTCTCGCACGCAACAAATATACACATTTGAAGTTTTCTCTTTGTTTTTGAGATGGTAAGACTGTCCCAACGAGGAGAAAATTTCTTTCTTTCTTTTTTCCCAGGGGGACACTCGCTGCACGTGGAGTTTCATTAGTGGTGAAGGCAAGAGAATCAATAGGTAGCCGAGTTTTAGTACGCACTGGACCACCACCAGATCTTGTTCCTGGCCGACGGAAAAATCCCACCTGAATGCATGCGTGACATGAAGGCAATGGCAATAAGGGAGGGGTACGGGGAAGGAAAATGGAATCAAAAAAACAATAAACAAGAATCTAGCGTTAATTTTTTTCAATCAAAGAAAAAATTTAGAATTCAACACTGATTTGGGGGAAAGCAGTTTATCATTTTAATCTTCTCAACAAGGGGCCACTTGCTGCAATGACCGTCCATTCAGATGATCATTGGGAACAAGTTTAAAATTTTCTCTTTTTTCTCGCAAATGACAGCATTCCGGGCAGAAAGATTTCACAAACTGACTGATGCTGTTCTTTACTTACTTGACCATATGATATTGTGAGATAATCTGGCAGTCCCATTTTCGAGACTTGACAAATACTGCATACAACCCCTCATGGGAAAAGCTGTGCTGCACAACTTCAACTTGGATGCAGCTACTTGTTTGGTGCTTTTTCATACAATGGCCACTGCATTTCAGCAACATATATTTTCCCAATACGGTGGTATGGACTGTACATTCTACGGAATGCTTAACCACTTGCTGCCGGGCACTCCGGTTTCGGGTACCGTGTGTTTATACGCGAGGCCAGGGTCTCCGAAATCAAACAAAGGGAACTGGGCCTTGTAACAGAAGACTGTACTCAGAACGAAAGACCAGGCTGCTGGGCATTACTGACATTTTTTCACTCTAAATAGTGGAGATAATCCAGCCTTGTTTTGAAACAGTATACCACGGTTTGGGGCATTTAGTGCGAGCGGATTACTACTGGAGACAAAAGTGCTCCACCACCGCAGCAATGAGCTACACAGCACCGCTGCACGCTAATCTGGCCCCTATTGAAAAGGTGTGTGCCAGGTTCATGAACAAAAGAACGTTACATAACACCACACAATCTGTGCTCTTTTACAAGGCTGCAGGCCTGGCTGAAATACTAAGGCGTCAATAGATTTTGCCTGTCGGACTAGAGTGGCCACCAGACAGTAATTCGTGTGGGTGTAAATGCCCGTTAATTGAAATGATGAATTTTTGAAGAATTTTGAAAACTGAAAATCTTGAAAAAGTCCCGATTATGTGCACTGCATTTTTCAAACCACCCAGCAGCAAGTGGTTAACAATCTCAATTTTGGCCTCTCTGCACAAAGTCTCAATTTTCATCGCCGCACACAGATTCTGTTAACAGTTGTACACTACATTCGGGTTGTGTTATTATATTCTACAGCACTAGGAGGGATAACTAAAAAAAGGGGTCAAGGGTCACTGTTACATGTTCCCTGGTATGATGGCTGCATCCGAATCTGTTGTCTAGAGCTAGGTCTCGGTCTTCACCCCACTGGAAACACGTGGAGACCACAGACCTAGCTGTAGCTCTGGGAGCCCATTTCGGACGCGGCCATTGTTACAGAGGGGGGGGGCCAAGAATGATTTTACACAGGAGGTCAAAGTTCAAGATTACTGAGAGAGGGTGCATGAGGCCTGGTGTTATGGTTAAGGGGTCCAACCATACAGTCTAGCAAAATGAAAAGGATGACCTACAGAGCAATGGAATAAACCTTTTGTGTATCAGGATGGAATAAAATCTGGTACACTGAGTTCTTTAAATTCATGTGAACATAGTAATTTCAATTCTCCATACTAAAGGCACAGTTTCTACACCTCGTGATTGGGCGCAAGCTTTTCTTTAGTAACTTAAGAGATGCTTTGCATCAATACCCTGTTTTCAATGGATAAGAAGGGCACAAAGAGACCAGTCCATTCCAGAGATGGAGGTCGCTATGAAGAAGCTTGCCCCGAATCAAGAGATATAGCAACAGTGTCTTTAGTCTGGGGATTCAAACTGTTATGTTTGAGTGCGCTCAGATAATTCAGGGTACTAGATTTATTCTAATACAATTTGCAAAGGGCTTATTATTCAACAATATGGACTGGGTGATTATTTACAGAAATACAAGCTGCTGACACGTAAATCAAGGTACATGTGAAGGAAAACTGGACTCTTTTTTCTTTTTTATCTGCAGCGATAAATTTGTAACAAAGTTTCATTTTCCTTTCCCTTTCAGAACAGACATGGCTGCATAATGTCTCTCAATGGATTTATCAAACAGTGCTTTAATTTGCCTCCCTCTAACAAAAACCACTTCTCATAGTAAAATAAAAACACGGTAAAGGAAAGGTATATCTGAAAATGTTTCCATATTTATCTACAGAACGCTGGCCCTCATAACAATGGCTTTTTTCCTCCATGGCCAAGTGTGAGACAGGGATCATCCGGAGGAGACTTACCTTCCAGAGCAAGAGAATGAGTATGATGAGGATGAAGAGGCCCCCTAGGACGGCAAGCAGTATGATCCACCAGGCTAGGGGCTCTGGCTCGGGTAGGGTGTCGACGTCAGACTTGACAACGGTGGTCAGCTGGAGACAGGGTAAATTGGGTCAATGGAATCGATTACCACACCTCATGTATATTCATGACTTTGAGCTGCATTCTCACTGGTCCATTTACCAGTGAAGGCCAGTCACTACGTAAACTTTTGAAGACAAGCCACGCTTGCAACGTGAAGGCTTTATTCTGTTTCATTACTTTTCATGCAAGTAAGTCAGCTGACTGTACCTACAGTCTTATTTCATATCACGGGTACTTGGCACTGATGGCATTATTACATCATTAAGGATGACAGGCTGGTTCCCTGCCTCATGTCTTATGTCAAGATTGATAACCACTACAGGATTGATAACCACTACTAAGTTAGAGTCACAGCCATAATGTTTGCACACAGCTTTACATATACTCACATCAAATTCGTCATTTTCTAAGTCACTCTGGATCAGGTATGGGGCATTCAGTATCTTGATCCGCCCGACTGACCCCACGAATACCTGCTCTACATTGATGTAGTCCTGAAATTCCGAACAGAGCGAAACAGGGGTAATGGATTTCTACAAAGATAGAGATTCTCACCTTCCTCACTCTTTGCAGACCATGAAAATGGTTTGCAGACTATGAAAAAAGGTCATCATTTGAGCAAAGAACTCTACGATGACCTTGAGTAAGTGGCAAAGTCTTCTACCTCCAGCTTGTTCAATGTAACTTGCTTCACCCAACATTACTGCACAAGTTATCTGGTGATTTTTTGCACAAGTCCCACACTTACAAACAATGTGAGTTTCGTGAAATGTGACACATTTGGTTGAATGACTTGAGCAATGAAACGTAGCTTAAAAGGAGTAACACCACTGCTTTAAGTTTCATCAACCCGGCTGTGGGAGTTTATTGTCCAATTAGCAGCACGAATGTTCTCAACTTGACTGTGAGAGGTTTGTCAAATTGGCAGTGAGAGTTTTGTCAAATCGGCAGTGAGAGTTTTGTCCAATCGACGGTGAGGGTTTCATCCAATCAGCAAAGACAGTTTTGTCAAATCCGCAGTTAGATTTGGTCCAATAGGAAGAGTGAGTTTTGTCAAATTGACTGCAAGAGTTTCATCAAATCAGCAAAGAGAGTTTCTTCAAATTAGCAGTTAGTAATTTTTGTCCAACAGGCAGCGAGAGTTTCGTCAAATCAGTCACGAGAGAGTGCCCAAACTCACCTCTTGGAAGGTGCTATTCCACAGCCTGGACCTGACGACGACTAGTACTGTCTCCTCTTCCGCAAGACTGTCAAAGTGACACTTAAAGTCAAAACAGGTGGCTGTCTTGTTGGAACAAGCCTAAAGACGGGAGAAAAAAAATCACAAATAACTCACACAGATACCTCTGGTGTCTTTGGCAAGAAACTGGGCGCACACAATGCAGGCAACGCAGTAATTGACAGCAGTACTTTTAGGACTCAAGCTGCTGGTCCAACAAAGGAAGAGGTATATATGCTACCTAACGAAACGATTATTAGACTGTATTCATGCGTCAGCCATATTGAATTGGAAGTGAGGTTAACTTATCATTTTAGGCCACTGAGAGTAAAACAAATTAGTGCCAATTTACATTTAGAATAATATAAAATTAATTTGTGATTAATTATATCTAAACATTTTAAGCAATATTCCAAAAAAATCTGAAAGTGAGGCTTAGAACCCCAAAAGTTTTGTACCACCCTACTTAACAAATTACATTGAATATGATAGATTCAGGGAACAAGATTGAAAACGGCTTCCCTTTAAATAGGCATTATAGAGAGGTGCTGCATGCAGAGAGATATGCATTTGTTTAGCCAACTGGCAACCAGTATCGCTAATTCTGTTGTTTTGCATGGTCTATGCAAGCGCCTGTTTAGCCATCTTTTACAGTTAACAATGCTTGCTCTGGAAAAAAAGGGGTAGAAGAAAGTGGTTTCCAAAGATGCGCCAAGTAACAAGGGCATTCTGGGAGCAAAATATGACAATTTCCATGACATTAATGCAAATTGGCAGAACAAATTTTTTGGGGGGGTATTACGACTACCACAGCCACTACTGTAGACTGAGCAGGATGTAGCTTGCAAATTTCTGATTTTGTGTGATAACATCAAAATTGGCCCTCCGAAGATGACCCTTTCATGATCTCCATCTCCATGACTTTTCCATGGCCTATATTCTACGACAACAGGATTCTAGGACATTGTTTTTTCCCCCAGTTTTCCATGACTTTGCGAGACAACACTTCCCCGCCAGGAACTTCCATAACAATGCGAACCCTGCACACCCAAATGGCAAGTGCTCCATGCTACGTTCCAGTGATGACAAAAGAGAAGATCAGGTTGAGGGTTCTTTTTCAAGGGGATATGTGGCCTAGTGGTTAGGGTTTGTAATCGTAAGGTCCGGGTTTCAAATCCATCTGGTGGTAGCATGTTGAGGTCTTTAGGTAAGTCACTTTACCTCCATGTGCCTCTCTCAACCATGGGCAGATACGGTCAGCCGTTTACGCCTGATATGGCAGCAACAGGCTCGTATACTCCTCAAGGAGCTTAGATAGTTTCAGGAATCTTCAGATGTGAGCCCAATGTGCACGGATGATGATAATAAGCGTTTGGAATCCTCTGGTAATCTGACACTATATAAAAAAAATTGTTATTACCAGTCCCACTGTCTGTCCCTTCAAGGGTTGCCCCTTGCTGCTTCTCTGAGGTCTGGACACCTCCTCCTGCTCTCCTGCCCCGCCTCCAGCCGCCCTCTTTTTCCTCCTTGCCGCACCTGTTGTGAGTGATGCCTCCGTGGACGGTACTCTTGTGCTGGGAGGCAAGCTTCGGGTGCTGGTTGGAGCAGCGGTGGTATACAAGTCGTAAGGTGACCTGGGTCGCTCCTGGTGAGGAGGTTAACACTAAATGATCAGCTTACCAGACGGCGACCAATGTCACAGTGTACTAGTGCACTACGATAAGTAGATGAGTTTCATACTCAGCCCCCAACGGCAGCAACCGTGACAGGAAGTAATGATATACCAGTGACAATGGCTCTGTGATGGCAGTACTACAAGGACTGTAATACATGTGTACATTGGTAACACTTTGACTAGTGGTCTAAATCTGCCCGGATGCAAAATCTGTCCCTTCGGGAGCCAAGTTGGTATTAAGAAAAGGTTGGGTCATTTCAGAACATGTACCTGACGTACAGCTCTGACATGTTCAATGCGCCGGAGGTGGCGTACAACGTGCTGAATACAGCAAGCTCATGTGCGTGCATACTGACATTCTGAACTTATCTCTGACACCCTTCATGTTGCATATACACTGACTGGGATGCTGAACTGGCTCACCGTGCACAACGGCAGTCACTGAAAAAAGCCACTGACCTTGATCTTGAGCTCGTTGACGTAGATGGGGTCAATCTCGCAGTGCCCTCTGTTGCCGCGAACCTCCGGCATGTGCGTCATGTAAAGCAACCACTTCCCGTTGGCAACCTCGAAGGGGAAGCTGATGGTCAGCTCCGACTCGGGCACAGTATCTGGGCCTTTGTTGTATATCTGCACCAAAGGTCAAAGGGTGGTCAGTGGCAGCAAATGCAAGCCATTTAAGACCTTGAAAAGCATTTACTGAAAGTGTGCCACCTGCACAGCGTAGAGTGAATGTTTGGGGGAAAAGGTCAACAGTGTAGACAAGGCATTCTATACATTATGCCCAAGTTGGGGATCTTTTCTACGAATACCAAAAGTTGTAATTACAGAAGTGTCCGAAAAAAAGGACCAGTGTCCCATCCAGCTGCCTGTCCACCTGTCCTGACGACAAGAAAAATTTAAACATGCAGGATTGGCTTGCACAAAATCTGCATTAGCCCAATTTGGAATGACCTGATCCGGTGTCACTTTGTACATGTAACTGTACAGGCAATTATTCTTGCGTGGCAACACAAGCAGAACTCAACCTGTCCCAAGTTGGAATAAGCAGTGTTACAAGCACATTCCCAATCTGGAATGACCTGTTTTTGAAATGGTGTGCATGTACAGTCAAATGCTCTGAACGGGAACACTGCTGTTCAGAGCCTCACCCAAGTGAGAACAGCCTGCTTGCCCAATTGGCAGCAATTCCCAAATGGACCAATTTTGGGATGACATTTGATATTTAGTTGTTACCAACGATTTAAATGAACGGTATTTAGCCAGCTACAAGAAGTCAGTGCCCTCTTTGATGCGTATAGTGGATAGCCTATGTGTCGAGATCACAACAAATGCTTCCAGTCAGGTCGGGTCCCCAGCTGTCGACTTTTTTTTCTTGCCAAACTTTCTTTTTAATTTTTCACAGTGCCGCCAACAGTTAATGACAGAATATCACATTTCCTTTTTCCGTTTCCCGGCTCTGGAGGTTTCTAAATGGAAAATAAACCGAACATCTACAATGGTCCAATTCTCACCTTATGAACATGAAATCACAGAGAATATGTTGTTGCAAAACCAGATTAACATTTGTCACGGTAAGAATTTTAATCTCAAAAAAAAACCAGTTACAGCCACATGTGCCTGGCAAAATATCGTTTCATTAAATTTGCCGGCGACAGCTAACTATCCACCGCCTTTTTAAAACACCCATCCCCCCCCCCATCTTCCCACCCTCCAGCTGGGGATGTGGCCATACTCATACTTACCTTCCAGGTGTGTATCACCTCTTCTCCGATCTGGTCGGTGTACTCCATGGCGCTCTCGCCGCGCACCACGCCGCCAAATGTGTAATGCTCCCTGTTGGTCTCTCTGGTGAACGAAATCAGATTCAACTTTGCTCAAAACCTCTGTGCTACAATCCTTCAACTCTTTTTTCTTCACTTTATACTACTGCTATGGAGAATGCATTATGTTCCATCCCTGAAATGAAGGGTAGCCGCACACTCAACGAAACGCCTAGTTAATCCTCTGCTATGTAAACGACACCACCACTGGGATCAGCAAAGAAAAAGCACTTCAGCTTTGAGTGGCAAAAAGCATGGTGCTTGCCACAAACGCCATCCGATTTACATTGGTCTCAACCCGTTCCCAGCTCGTTTTTGCTCAGCCAGCAAACTTTGCTATAAATCAGTGAGCCCCACATTACAGCAGCTCTGAAAAAATTGGCCTAGGTCGCGCAGTTGACACTCACCCCGAGAGCTCCATGTCGGTAATACTCTCCACTTCAGCATACAGAGTAATATGATTGTCCTCTGGGTGACTATCTTCGTTTGTCCTAAAATTTGAAGAAGATCGAAAAAGTTATAATTGTGTGAAAGAACGATATGGGTTGAGTGCTGATGAACAAAGGCCATGTCCAATTACCTGGCTGTGGCATGACATTACACAGGACTGTACACTGGCTGCAGCCCCTACCCATGGGGTCGTGCGCAACGTCAAGCCGTAGTCGAGTAATTTGGACAATGCTTACACCAAGTCGAGTCAGGTCCCTGATTAAGTCTGTGATCAAGTCTGTGACTGGGTCCAAGTCCAAGTACCAGACCGAGTCGCAGTCCAAGTCTCGATCTCCAGAATTTGGGTCGGGGTCTCAGTTCCAGTCTGGGTCCGTGTCCCCAAGAGTAGAGTCCTGGTTTGCGTCCTGAGTTTTTACAATGAACGTAGCTTGAGAGTCCGAGTCACGGGTCATGGCATGAGCCCAATCAGCAAAAACTAAGTGCATTTCTTAATTTGTTTTTCTAGATGAATCTTAGAGCTGTTTATGTTTTCTAGTGCCAGGTCAACAAACTAAGGCAGTTTGTAAGGCAGGCATGAAATTTTGACTGGTTCAACTGCGACCAAAATTTTCCACGACCTCACTTCAAATTTTCCGCGTTTAAAATAACAGATCACAACTGGGCATTTTGCCATCAAGTCTGGGACAGCAGAAAAAAGTAAGTCTGCCTCCAGAGTCACGAAAACCATTCAGCAGTCTTACACCTCTCATTTATGTTATCAATTCTTGTGGTCTGGCAGGACGGACTACACTTACGATGTGACTACCATCGTGATGGTGAAGTTTCCAGCATCTGGGGGCACGTCACTAGTAAAAAACTTGACGGTAAAGAATTCCTGCGCAACAAAGGCACAAAGATCATCATGTTACAAACTGCACGTGTAGTGCAACGCTGCTTTAATCAGGGGTGTGATTGGCCACTTAAAATTAAAGCAGAAAACAGCTAGCAACAAGCTCAAATGTTAGAAGTCCCCATACCTTTGTACACCGCAGGTGCATAAAAACCTGACATTTTTAACATCTAATATCTATTTTCAAGATGTATTTTTTTTTTTTTTGCGTTGGGGAGATGTTAATTATATATAACGGGTTTGCCTGTTATATATAATTTACGTTGGGTAAGGGCAAACCCGTTATATATCTAATATCTAAACAAAAAAGCTGAAATCAGCTGAAAAGCTGAATTCCCACACCCCTGTAAGATTACAATGGGGTCCAACCAAACTGTGGAGTGCAGTGGTTGTTTGTTGAAGCCATTTTCAGTTTTCTGTGTGTCCATTACTGGAGCAGGCCCAATCATACATCTGGTGCCCACCTCACCAAAGAAAATGCTCATGGAGATTCAGGGGACTTATTTTCATCTCTTCTGGTTGCAAACTTGCACCAATCAAGTAAAGTTGGACTCATGCTGATTCAGGTTCAGGGGCCATAGTCTCATTGCCTGAGGTAAAAATATGCACCAATCAAGTGGACAGACACCTGCTCATTTGGATTCAAGGGGCAAATTTTTACGGTCCAAGGTCACAAACTCATGCCAGTTAAAATAGCTGGGTGCCCGCTTATACAAATTCAAGGGCCCCATTTTCATTGCCTCAGGTCAGAAACTTGCATCAATCAAAACAGTTGGATACCTGACTACCCCTATTCAGGGGCCACATTTTCACACCCCGTAAACTCTTGAGGGCAGCGCTGCTTCCAGGCCCAATTTCATAGCATCGCATAACGGTTAAGCTGTACTGACCATAGCCGAAAATGATCCTGGTGCCTAAGCCCTATTCTGTGGCCTGGACGGCTGATAGTTCCAAGTGCCTAGAGATTTGTATTATTACGTCACAGATTCAAGAAGCTTCTTTCCTGCAGGGTTAACCTTGATGTCACTCTGCTTTTGTTATCAACAGATGGAGGTTTTCATAGCACAAAATCGGATGGTAAGCAATGCTTTGAAATGCTTTGAAATTGTTCACTGATCATGCTTACATCGTGCGATTCAGGGTAGGGGTTGCCCAGCTCACAAAGTATCACCGTTTTGTTGTCTGGCAGCTGGTTACATCGGGAGCCAATGTGCTACAAAGAAACAGCAAAAGACAGAATATGTTGGAAGTAGGTTACATGACAAAAAAATCCTGGAAAGTGCGGAAGGCACTTTGGCTCGTAAGCTTGAAGAAACCTGCAAAGTTGGCAACACCGCTTCAGAGGTGGAGGGAAAATCCAACCGAATTGTTATTACCAGTCTGGTTTCTCCAATAGTTGCACATGTAGTGGTAAATAAAAAGAATTAAACCACGCATCAAGAAATTATTTTTATAAAAAGCGCATTAGATATGTAATACAAAACTGCCGGAAACTGCTTGCTGACTACAATGACCTAAAATACAATTCTCAAAATATGGAGGGCCTGACGTTTCGATCCTAGCAGAATCTTTCTCAAAGGCAAAAAACATCATTAGACACATAAAATTTGAGTGGTGCAAAATCTGTAACTCACCATTTGAAAGCAGAGACTAACAAACGAACACTTAAACAGAAAAGAGCAAACACAAATACAGCAAACCAATGGGCAAACAAACAGATAGACCAACAGACTAACCAACAGAGAGACACAGTGTGTCTCACAGATGGAGACAAACCGACAAACAGAATACAGATACAATCATTAATACATTCTACATCTCAGCACTGAATCCCAGTACATGCACTTGAAGAACATGGTGTCAGTGATTTCAGATAACCGTGACAAACAACTGATCAAAGCCACTCTAAACCCTCCGAATGTCTTAAAAAAGCAAATATGCTGGGTAGAACCTATGGACGGTAGGGACCGATACCCGATCCATGTGTAAAAAGCCCAAGTTTCCACCTGATTGTAATGAACGCCGATAGCACGCAACCTGTCAAGATGCAGATGGTTGTGAAAAACCAAGTGCGTGACATCCTTTAACCCCAAGAATGGAAACAAATTGGCACTTTTAACAGCAAAAATGTTTGTATGAAATGCCTGTTATAGTGGCTTTGCATGGTAGCCATCTTGCAGGGCAGTTCTTTTGTTCCACAGGGAAACCTCCTTTGTGCAGACCATGTGGAACAAAAGCACTGGCGTACAACACAGCAGCTGTGTAAACTCTCTATGGGTGGGTACAATACTTCTTGAAGCTCAGAACTGGTACTTCAATTCATTGTATTTCAAATAATGTCAGTGATTTTTATTGACAAATGGGGTTTCATTTCTTAGCCATACTACGAGCATCAAGCAAGAACACAGTTGTCCGAGACCTTCTCTGACAACTCGACATGTACAAGTGGCAATGTTAAATGAAAAAGTTAAATTCAACTTTGCTCGCTCGGAAATCAGATTTTGACAAGATCATGCATCGGGGGGAGGAACTACTCGGCAAAGCTGTCTACAGGGTCAACTTGGGCACCAGGGCTATAATGGCAAGGGGAATTACCTGCGAGTCCTTGTTGTAGACCAGCATCTCGGGGAAGGTGATGGTTAGCTTGGCGTCGTAGGCCGGCTCCTCCTTGTTCTTAAGCTCCACGTCCACGATGAGCTCGTTGTGCTCGCCTTTGCGCAGTGTCGGGGGTGTCCTGTGCGACAGGGGAAAAAAAATGGATACCAGTAGTGGATCCGGTTTGGGGGATCAAGATACCTTATCCTTTTTCCCTCTTTTCTATTGCTTTTGACTGCTTTTTTAGCCACTTTAAAGACAGGAAATTTCAGTAAAAATTTGTCCTGCTCACACATTTCGGTTTACTTCCTCCCTTGACAGGTAATCTCCCCTTTTTTTCACTGCTGGATAGAATACAAACTACTGCTATGCTTTCTGACTGGTATTCACTGAAAATTGTTACAATTTTCAAAACACTTCCTGCAGAACTCTCTTTTTAGAACTTCACAAATCCAAAGGCAAAGCATAAATTCTTCTTGAAGGATTCTCTCAAAACTGCAGTCTGATTGTACAGGAGTGGACTCCAAGCAAAGTATTACTTTGTGAGCGGATCCTACAAAAAGAGTCTTCGGGCATTTTAGTTCTGTGTTATTTTACCTTAGAAAGAGCAAACTGGGGTCACTGTTTTGATGTGCCACTCAGTTGGGCGCCCAAATAGACATGAGCATTGTGTGCATCAAAAAGGTTGAGGGCTCCTGGTGATTTATGCGTAATTCTTTTAAAAACTTTCATCTCAGAAGTGACTTCGGCTACTCGTTCTGTTAGGTTGGGTCACATTAAGAAAAAGAAAAGAAGCAGGCTTTCTTTTTTTGGTCCTTGAGGTTAAGTTTTGGTACTGAATCCACTGAAACACCAACTCGAAAATTAAGTATTTTAGATTTGACCAATTTGGGACAGTCAGAAAGGAGTCTTCATCTGTGTTACTCTCAGGAGGGAACAGTGGTGGGGAGGGGGGAGTGACTGACCCCTCGAGTCTCAGGGTGGCACGTAAGTCAAGATCAGTGATACACTTGCCGTCATCTTGGGCACAGGCCTTGATGAAGTCGAGCTAGATATGGGGCAAAAAAAGACAAAGTAAGAAAAAAGCCGAGATAGTTCTCTATCCTTGCAGTTTGAACATTAGCATGTGTGAGAAAAGTAACAAGTATTCATGAGGTTCAGGCATGCGACTGGCAAATCCTTTTGTGAAACGCCAGCCAAACAAGATTTTTGCTTCTCCATGGAATGTCTATGTAAGGCTGTTGTCAACTCTTCCATCACTTAATAAAGGCAAAACCGACAGGGTTTTTGAGAAACTTGGAATGTCGGGCAGGGCAAAAAAATTCCAAAATTAATTAACATCTCCCCGGTGCAAATCCATCCTTGGAAATAGTTGTCAGCCAGCCGACACTGGCACCAGCTCGGTGGTTGAGTAGTTAAGATGTCTGCACTAGTAACCAGGAGGTCGTGGGTTCGAATCCCACCCGAGTTCATTTGTGGTTTTTCACAAGCCTTCATGGGCAAACACTGAGTACACAGTGTTTTTAATGCATGTTGGGCAGGGCAAAAAAAATCCACAATTAATTAAACTTGGAATGTGCTTAATATTTTGAGGCCAATGGTAAATGAAACAGGCTGTAGTGATGCTAGTGCAGGGTAAATATCAGTTAAGATATAAGATTAATATCAGTCAGATCAATATCAGTTAATAGTTACTGTAACTGTTAGTTATTACTAGTGCACATGGGAGATGGATAATGGAATAAGTACATGTAATGTGCTTAGCCAGTCTTACACTTTGATGTTGACAATGGAGTTCATCTTTGCCTTAGGTCATTATCATCTGGCCAAGCACATCTCATTCATGAAAACCTTTAGAGTCACAAACTCAGTGTTACAAAGGATAAACTTCTGACGACTTTGTTCAACAAGTTTATTTTGTTTTCCCTTTCAAACATCCCCCTGGCTATGTTATGGTATGTGCCTCTCGCAAGGCAAGGAGGTAGTTTGGTACATGTATTTGGATACAGCATGCTCGAGATGGAGGGCGTCCGAGGTCATTTGGACCCACCTGTGATGTCTGCACAATCAGAGCAGCCCCTGCTGAACTGGGCTGCCAGCTCTTTCCCAGGATACTTTTCTTGAAATACCGAACTGGCTCATTGGCTTTTATGTGTGCACGTGGCACCTACTATGCATGTGCCAGTGGCATGGGACATTATCGGCGTCCATTCTCTTGAGCTGTTCTTAAACAGGCATTTAAGGCCTGCCAAGCACATACTTTTTCCAATTCATGAAAAACTTCCCAGTCAGAAAGGGACAAGTGAAAAACGCAAATATTTCCAATGGTTTTGTTCAACAATTTCACTCGACTGTAACAGTAGTTATTACCCTTTACACCCCTCTAAGCCATGTTGTCTACGCTTCCCGTGAGCTGTTGCTTTATCAACCATTTAAGACAGGCCAAGTGACAGACTCTAAACCAACAGGAATGGCTAAACCGTCTTGGGTATTTATTTACAGAACAGCCCACTGTAAGTCCTAACAAGTCCATCGCAACTCAGGATAGGTCAAGAGCGACCAAAACTGCGATGAAAACATTCCTATGTCATTGATTACTCCCTCCCCTCGTCACTTGTGACACAAAATGTGAAAGGAGTAGTGATTGACTTCTGATGGACTCAACGCCAACACTGTATACTAGCAATGGAATTAGATTTCAGCAATCAGCGCAGAGCAAGAATGGTCATATTTATTGAGGGCAAAAAAAGGGAGTCATGCAATCAACAAGCAACCATTTCTCCGAACAGGCCCTAACCTCACTCTCAGTGACAGTAAACAAATCAGGTAACCTCCCCACATGTCAATGTCTTGGCTGAAGGAGTGCTAGCCCTGCGTGACTTGTTGGATGATTTGAATTATTAAATGGCAGTGAGGATCAAACCCTCTGTGTAACTGGATACAAACCGAGTCGATCAACACCCATGCAATTTTGGGGTAAATCTGAAATCTACCTCCCCTGGAACTGTGAGAATGCACAAAAGTACCCAGCTCTTTTCGGGTTAGGAGTTTAGTCTACCAACCAGTGAACAAGTCCCAATATATCTGGGTAAATATCAATGGTGTCCAAATTACTTGGCTACAGCTGGATATAACACACAAGACTGTAAAAGCCACTAGCTTGTGGCTCTGTGCATTTCCCATAGACGCCTGTGTTATTTCAAGCCATAGGGTTATAATTTGTGCGCGGCTTTTATAACATGACAGAGTTCCCATGATCATGGAAAATACTGAACAATCCTGGGAAAAAAGTTTCCCTGAAAAGTTACGGAAAATTGGCCAAAAAAAAAAAGGTATCCTGAAATTGTGCCACGTATGGGAGGGAAAGGGGTCATGGGAAAGTAATGGAATTTGGTGATTACATTTTTGTGGGAACCCTGCATTATCACATCATGGGCTGCGTTCGCGTCTGTCACTCTCGATACTTGGGAAGGGGGACAGAAATGGCCTGTTTGTTTCAGGCTGATCTGGATCTCGATCAGCGATCCTAACGCTGGTTCGCACCAGCCACTTTGCGGGTTTTGGTGTCTAAACCAACAACGGATCACTGATCATGATCCAGATCCATGTAAAAACAAACACGGCCAAAGTATTGTGTGTGCATTACTCTCAGATCCCATCATGAGCATGGAAATTGTTAACTTTTCTGCCATCTCAAGATAACCATGCATACTTGAGTATTACCCTGGCCTGCCCGTGAGTATGCTCTCGCTCACTTGCGAGGCACACTCCTGCCTTTTGAGCATTCAGGAGTACATTTTTGTTAACATGAGTGACACACGTGAACGCAGCCGAGGATGGCATTAATCAGCATTTGTGATGGAAGCCTTGTGCAGTCACCTGGAATATTCGGCTTGAAGATCTTGACTTCTTGGACAGGGCAAAAAAAAGCACAGTGCAGCAAATTGTTAGCACTGTGACACAATGCTCAAAACATTAAAAAGAAAAATTAGACCAACTACAACAGAAGAGAAAAGAAAGCAGAAAACCCATCCTGAAGCAAAAAAAAAAGAAAAAGAAAAAAGCAACGATAAAACTTGTACAACTCAAAGCTCAATCGCAACAAATACTCCACCAAAATGGTGCTGTTAATCCAAACAAAATGTGAAGCAAAACAAAGCGGCCATGCTGACGTAACAACTGAGATTCTGCCTACTGATTGGCTGAGAGTGGGTCACATGGTATCACCTATTTGTTACTGTTTCACTGTGCACTCCATATTGTGACAGCATCATGCTGAAGAACGCAGCGTAAGCAAAGCAGCCAACGTGCCGTGCCATTAAAGCAAACCAGAGTTCTGCAGTTATGGGCGCGAGTTGGCCAGAAACATCTTCATCTTGTCTGGGAGTCTGGGCAATGTACTTGTGACTCTTCATTAAACAGAGGCATTTTTCAGGCATCTTTCCGATTTGAAAAGTAAGACGCCTCGGAAACCAAGACAAATCTGTGAATGAGGTATACAGAACTAACACTTCTGGCTCTCACTCAAGGCATATGCCTGCAGTACAACATGCCTTCCGCTGCGGTCTGCTGTGAGCTATGTGAGCAGCATGTCACTCCAAGTAGTGAACATTTGCACAAAAGCACACGCACCTGCTGTACTTCAGTCCTAAAAGCCACATAGTAATAAAATTAAGTTCCAAGAGATGCAGAGGGAATCAAACACGAAAAAAGAAGGTTGCATAGTAAAAACTGGAGAGCATTTTGTAACAATATTTCTTTTCTGTCAACAATGGAAGTTGACTCTGGAAAAGAACTGACAAGATTCAAAACCCAGAAGTAGCACAACCGAAGTCCAAACGGGTGGCTGGGTGGGGGGATGGGGGGGGTTGAGAAGAAGGGGAAAGGCAGGGTGGGGAATCCTCTAATGGATTCTGTCAAATCTGCAGCACTGTGACAAAGCGTTGCACGTGAAGCGGGGCTCAGATCTGCTTTATAATTCAAAGCCAATTTGGACCGTTAATGTTCGCATGTGTCGGCTTGCTGAATGTCTTTTTGTTCTGGACATTACCTGCGCTACGTACGACGGGTCGTAGAGGCTATTCAGGATGGGCAGCTCATTGATGTCTGGAAGGGGCTCCCCTGGCAAGGGGGGGTCGACGTTGACCTCCCTCAGCCAGTAGGTCAGCTTGAACGGTATCTTCCGGAAGATGTCCTTGAATCCCGGCTACAGGAATAAAAACAGCAGGTGACTTTTGGGTAAACAATGGGTAAATAATTCATTTACAGACGCAGGATGGATAACTGCCACACCATGAAACACCGTTGTTTGTGTAGAAAGTCTATGAATTGTACACGTTGCTTAGCGTTGCACCAGAAATACATTGCTTTGTGGTCCAACCGAAGAATGGTGACAAACATCTCAAGAGAGCTTTTGCAGCACTGTGAAGGGGCCACCCAGTCACCTGTTGAAGCTGGACCTCTTTAAAGAGGGCAAAGAAAGGTGGATAAACAACTCACTCAAGTACACCTGACAGAAATTCATTTGTTTGCCATTTTGCACTCCAACGTACATGTACTCAGGATGACTTTTTTCTGGAAGTCTAATCATTTAATAGGCAATGGTCGGGCATTTTCTGTTGTTATAAAACGTGTGTTGCAAAATTGTGTCAGAAGGCTCAGGACGACTCATCTTCCTGATGGCTGTGCTTCTGGAAAAACACACGCAAGCAAAAAATTGGAACAAAATTTATATAACAGTGCAGGTAACTATGGCAAAGGATATTTAAATGAACTTTACTTCCATGTTGGGCAAACTGCGTAAAAGCGTTGAGGAAATTGCAACAAGCTACAGAAATTTGTTTACAATTACTTATTTCATAATTAATTACATTAGACAAAAAAATCAGGGTCGTATACCATTAAATATAACATGTCCGAAATAAGATTTGATCAAAGACTGTGCATAAAATGCCACCCGGAAAACTGCAAATCCTTCCTTGAATCCTTGACAGCTCAAACTCACCCTGAGATAGGCAATGTATTCGGTTGAGCGCTTGGGTATCTCTTCGCTCTGTGGCCGGAGATCTAAGGACAGGTCCCGAATGGCGTAGGAGTCAGTGGCCTCAAAGATGATTCGGGACGTCAGACCTAATGCGCGACGCTCTTCCTCGGCCTCAATGGAATACATGACCTCTGTGGGAAAACGGAAACGAACAAAGAAACCCAAATGTGGTAAGTAGGGAAAACATTTGACAAAGCGAATGCAGCTTACCGGCTAACAAGTCATGCATTTAATGCTTTCTGTGACTGTTCTCTGTATATTTTTGCTCAGCACACAAATTTTCCAAGCAGTATTTTCCGCTCGGCCACTGTGCAAAACTAGGCCCAGAACAGTTAAGGGAACAAATACGCTTAGCAAAGATGGGTTACCGACCAAGGCACCGAGCAAAGTATACAACTGCAGACCAGTCCGCTGCTCAGTTTTAGCTCCGCGTGAAAATTCACCCAGCAAGATTCTTTGCTTAGGCGCCTCATGAAACTGGACACAGTTGTGAATGCCGACAGCTGGAACCAGATGGGAAAAAATTCTCCAGACCTTGGTATCCAGTTTAAGAAATCCAGATGACCTCTTTGAAAGGACAAGGAGCCGAGTTGAGCTAGAGGACCCTGTCTTGGGGGGAATGGAATTCCTTAAATTGAAGCAGGAATATGACAATAAAATAACAGCTGCGCCCCCGAGCTGCTGAGCGCAAAATTAGAAAAGGTCAGCCAACTGAAGGGCACCAGCCAACTTTCCATTCGGTGTATACTGCTCTCCGACTTATTCCCAGCTGTGTTTTTTTTTGGTACTTTTTTTTAGAACAAGCTTCCTATTGAGCTGCTTACAAAAGCTGCACCCAGGGATAGATGAGCACTTACCAATTGGGGCATCAAAGTTATCTGCGTTGCATATGTACTTCATGCGAACTTGCACATAGAAGCTGAAATTTGATGAGAAAAATTAGACTTACGTGAGATTTATGACACAATTTTGGCACGCCGATTGGAGCACTGTAGATGTTACATCTTCAAAAACATGTGAGCCAGACCAAGACCAGAAAGAATCTTGCACAATGGAGGTCAATGGGTACCTTCCACCTTTTTTACCAACTTAATGCCAGTTTCATCTGGACACAGAACCGATCAATTTATCAAGACGCTCTGGTGGGACATAGAAAACACATGTAGGATTGATATTCAGATCACCCTCGTTTTATACATACAATCTGTTACATCAACAAAACACCTGTTTTCACTGGACGTGAAACGAAGGTGGAAATTTTTCTGTTCTTGGAAGATATTTTCATCAACATGTGTTTATTTTGCTGTCAGATGAGGTACGCCTTGTCAAAAGAGCATACAGCCATCAAAATGAATCCTTCAAAATCATTCACAAACAATGTTCCTAAGAAATGTTGGCCACTATTATTGTCCAAACAAGATGTTCAAGATGAAAACCAAGAATAAAGGAGAGCCTACATGTACTCTGACAAAATGAAGAAAAGTGTGATGTTGTACACAAAGCTACGGAGACACTCCCGGTCTGCCTTGATCAGCGCATGAATATGCAAACTGTCATTTGCATAAATTCCAAAATGCTACAAGTTCTCTCTTGCACTATTATAAGGGAGGCAGAAAGCCACTCTAACAGGTGCATGGAAATAAAGCTGAGCTTCATGTATTCAAGTCTTACAAATCCTCCGGTATGGTTCTCGAAAGTCTAATGAATTCCTCACCGATACGTGGGCTTGCCCTTGTACTCGGCATTTGTTGCGTTAGCATCTATCTCCGACGTCTGCAGGAGAAGTTCTGCTGTGACATTGATGATGGGCCTGGCCCTACAAAAAACACATGCACACAAACCAACAAGCTCAATGTCTGAGGGGAAGAGCCTGGGTCGTTAGTGCACAGATTCCTGCAAGTTAATTCGGTGAACTTTGTCTGTCTGTGCGTGTATTTTCTATGGTCACAAGTTTAATTTGAGGTTGTTTAGCTTGTACTTGAGCGAGCTTGTTGCCACAAAGTTTCCTGCCACGGCACGAGGTTTATTGCCCGCCCATCTGGATGTATCATGGATGCTTACAATGCAATACACACACATTCATGGCTAGTTTGCCGACGTGATTAACTGACTAGCGTTGTGCAAAGTGGTGTAAATTGTCCATGATTCTTAAGAATTGTTGCCTGTAGAAATTTTTACAAAGATGAAGGCAAGTTTTTATCACTTTTTGTGGCAATTTTGGGTAGCTTTCGTCCCCATTCATGCCATCCAATCAGCATAAAAACATTGACCCAGAACTTTTTTTTTTTGCCTAAGTGTGATTGCTATGTTTTCCCACCTAAGGGACATCAGGGTTCCAACAGACATCTGAAAACCAAAGTCCAACACTTCTTCATGACTAAAATGTGGCATTTTCAATGACACCTACAGCCATTTGGCAGTGAAGAGTTGTATGGCGATAAAACTGAAAACTTCCACAGCAACTACATGAACTACAGACTGACAAGGATATTCATGTATATGCAGCCTGTAAATCTTTCATTATCGTGTTATCACGTCAAAAGCAGTTTAGCAAAACTTCCTCAGGCATAATCTTGATTTCCATGACTTTTCCATGACTTTTGTCTCTCTAGCAGGCTTCAAGGACATCAAATTTCTCCCACTTTTCCTTGAATTTTCCATGACTTTCTAGGACAAGATTTTCCCCCCAGGATTTTCCATGACGGTGGAAATCCTGGATGCTATGTGTTTTGTAAAGCATGGTTTGCCCTGCACAAGCTAAAAATTGTTCTTCAGGCTCAGCCATCTCTTCTTGACTTGATTTGCTAATTTGCCGTATAATATACAGATATTGACTGCTTTGAGTAGCACAGTTAAACTAGCCTCCTGAAGTGATCCATGGAAACATCTATTTACCCGAGGCCATCTCTTCTTGACTTGATTTGCTAATTTGCCAAATAACATACAAATATTGACTGCTTTGAGTAACACAGTAAAACTACCCTCCCGAAGTGATCCATGGAAACATCTGTTTACCCGAGGCCATCTCTTCTTGACTTGATTGGGAAATAAATACTACTTATGACTACTTCTTACTTCCACTTTTGGCTGCCAGATTTGTCTTTCTGGGCTGCATGCCAAAACAAGGCTTCGCCAAATGCCACATCAGGACCTACCTGAGAGTGACGATAGTATTAGCTTCAAAGGCCCCGATGCTCAGCTCTGGATACTGGTTCCCGTCCAAGTCTATACCCCCCGACACCGAGTAACCAAACGCACTGCGATTTTCCCTGGAGGTCTGCAGGTCATAAGGCAGGTCAGAGGGCATGATCTTCTGGGACGCGGGCTGCATTACACCGTCGGGGCCACCCAGGTAGATGTAGACAGCGCCCTCGCCGTTGTTCTCGTAGGGAGCACCAATGGCGATATCTGCAGTGGAGGAAGGCAAATTTTGCATTGGCCTCAGTCGGGTTACAACCCACTCGATGCTACCAAGCGGGGCTGAAATAGAGTCCCTTATAAATCAATAGCAAGTCAATAACAGGTCAATAGCAAGTCAATAGCAAGTCAACAGCCAGCCAACAGGAGTTCAATAGTAAGTCAATAGCAAGTCAATAGCAAGTCAACAGCAAGTCAACAGCAGATCAATAGTAAGTCAATAGTAAGTCAATAGTAAGTCAATAGTAAGTCAATAGTAAGTCAATAGTAAGTCAACAGCAAGTCAACAGCAGGTCAATAGCAAGTCAACAGCAAGTCAACAGCAGGTCAATAGTAAGTCAATAGTAAGTCAATAGTAAGTCAATAGTAAGTCAATAGTAAGTCAATAGTAAGTCAATAGCAAGTCAATAGCTCACTGCCAAGTTGGCTCACTGTCAAATCCCATGTCTGGTTTCAAGTAACAAGGGGATGGACAGTGACAAAGGAATACATCTGCTAAACTTCATTTGAATAGCTTAAAAGTTTGGATGACTTGTGGTGGGCGAGTGTTACAACTGTGAGGAAAAGGCTAAAGCAATACCGTCAAGCATTACTTTCTTGCCGAACAAGAAACTTGAATCCATCATTTGAAGTGAGAATTTCAAGAGTCTGAGAATGTAAGCCCACCGACACAAGTGACTTATTAAGTTACCACTCAAGTGAGCAGGACTCCAGTCCAATATTTCCAAGACTATCACGTTCTAAAAGCAGTCTGAAATCCATACTTAAATATCTACAGCACCCCGAGTTCAAGTTACCTCCAGATTGGAACTGTTCTTGTCTTGAAATATACTTTCAAAATATCGTCAAGTATTTGATCCATTTAATCTTGTCTCCTGTTAAGGCAAAGTACGAATTTACCCTGAAATGCCAAAATGTCTGGGACTGTTCAGATGTGGTCCTAAAGGGTCTTCCACGGTTTCAATTATGTCTTCCCTTGTCAACATGTAACCATGCATCGACAACCAGCAAAGATTCAGACCTAGATCTCAACACAAGATTCTACTGCTGCCTTACCCTCAAAGCCGTCGAGATTGAGGTCTCCCAGATTTGTGATGGCGATACCAAACATGGAATCCTTTGGCCCCGTCAGACGAATGGGCTCGACATCTCCAAAAGAACCCTGCAAGAAGACAGACGGATAGACATCAAGCTATGAAAAGCATACAGAGTCTACGCTTGGATTTGATGGGAAGAGCTCCATATACGGACGCCAGTAATTATTCCTTACAGTGACCTACAAGCCATTGAAAAGCAAAAACATGTCCAGAAAAGTTCAATTTAGGAGGAAAATACCAAGTCGTTGACGTAGAAAACACTTCAAATTTTTTCAGACCAGTCTCATAGGGTTTGTGCACAGGGTGTCAAGTGGCATCCCTACATGGAACTCTTACCGATTTGTTAAATACAGCACTACATCTAGCTACTTGTGGCACCTAAATGTCCTGCAATGAGGCACTTCAATTGGAGGCGTAGCACACAATCTTTACAGTCTTTGGCTGTGACAGCAACTCAGGGTTGGAATCCAGTTGATCACAGGTCAGTAGTTTTACAGGGTGCTTATAAATAGTCAATTTGTTTCCAGATAACTCACGAGGCTCAAGTGTGAGGTCATTACGTGCAATCCCATGGGTAAAAGACAGCTCCCGACACAGTGTACGCAATAAATGTGTTACGTTGCTCGTGAGCATCACAGCTCAACAGGTTAACTTCATGTTGGTAGTAATACAAGTCTTTGATAATTTACCCTAACAAATGAATACGTCCAAATCTTGCTTCCTACATGTTCATCAATGATTCAGAACCCACAATCACATTTTTCCTATTACAAAGTCTATAAACCTTTGACTCAGTCATCTATGAAATGACGTGAGTTACAACCAACAGATGCATCAGTACTCACGTTGTGATGTTTGTTAAGGTATATATACACGCGGCCCCCAGCCTCCGTAGTTCTGTCATAGTAGATGGGCGCACCAACAAGCAGATCATCAAAGCTAAATCAAAGATGATACCAACAAGGTCAGCGACAAGGATTACGAAAAAAATCAAAGCTGGCCTGAGCCACTGTGGCCCACAAGACTGGTGTTTATCTGTGGCATCAAATGACCGATCACCATCATTATTATTATGAATCATTTATGGTAATTAAATCAAGGATTTCTCAAAAGTGCCCTGGGCACTGTAGATTGCTAGCCTGAAGAAACCTGTAGAGAGGAGACAATGAGAAGCCGTAAAAGTTCAGAGGTGGGAGGATACCCAAGAGGAACGTTCTGGGTAAAACCCTCGGAATCAGGTTGGGACTGAAAACCCAATTCACATGTGGACCAAGCCGGGATTTGAACCCAGACCGTAGAGGTGGAAGGCGAGGGAAGAACCACTACGCCAACCTGACTGCCAAAGATTAAACCCAAGCTAACGCCGTGGCATTTTGCTCAACCTTGCCTTTGCCTTGTCTCCAACTCCAGGCTTCTGGTTTCAGGAAAGTATGAAACGGGCATGCAACTTGGACTTTGACAAACAACGAGGAAATCCAATCTTTACAAGACTTTGTGCAGTGTTTTTCAATTTTCAATGGCATGAGTGTGACATGGAAAATGAGGAAATCAGCTGACCTGAGGGAAAAGTTGCATGCCTGATTAAACCATATTCCAATGATGTCAAGCAAATCACCCCCAATAAAAACTTCCTCCCACCCTGGTCCCAAAATTTAACGCATGCATGTTAATTAGGGGTCGTTCGGTGCAATGCAGGCTGTGAAAATTTACGTTTAGCTTTTGTACAGTGTCTGACTACTAATTATGCACTTCTCACATAAATCTTGATAATGAAGGGTAACTTGAGTAATGAGGGGTAAAATCTTCTTTGTCTGATTGGCTCCTAAAATGACAGCATTACGTTACGCCACAATTTATTGTGCATGTCACCAACTGAGGGCAGCATGTGTCATAGTTTGTTGAGTAACTTATGCAATCACATGTAGCACAAGTAAAATTACCCCAATGCGTTAAGTTTCAAGAAATGTGCAGTTTTTAGCAGGCCAGCGAGTGACCTACCCGTCTCCGTCCAGGTCAGCTGAACAGACTTCGTAGCCGAAGGACTCGGTCTGCTGCTCTCCCTCAATGATGGACTGCATCATTAGGTCGGTGCCGGCCTTGGCTAGCATGACCACGGCGCCGATGGCCCTGTACCGTGGGGCGCCGGACGCCACCAGGAAGTGGGGGCCAAACTTGCCCGAAGTCACTGAGAAACCTGTGTGAAGACACACGAAAGAACATAAGAGTACTGGTACCCTAGATGAATAAAACCGCGATAAAACGAGAGGTTGACTGGCACCAAAGGAAACTCAAATCAAGAGATCAGGAAATGAAGCTTTTTACGAGAAAGGAAAACTGTGTTCAATAAATGTACTTCTAGAAAACATCCACGGCTGACTTTTTTTAACCAGTTCCTTTGTATCTGTCATTACAGAGCTATGTTTCAACATTATACAGTAAACAGTAGCACGAGTTCAGCAGACCTACAGGTGTCCTTGAGTGGTCAACTGGGCACAAACAACAAACCCACAGCCAGAGGCACCAGGGCAAACAAACTGATTGCTGGGCCATCCTGTGTCAAATTAAACACTTTTGGGAGTTAATCTCACAGACTGTCTTGAAATGTGGTGAAACTTTTGTGTCATTTAAGAAAACTAGAACGGCAAAGCTGCCATGGCTCACTGCTTGTTATGAATTTGAGATGGATAGGATGGATATCCACTAAGAGACATCCAAGTTACACAAATATGGTTACTAAATTAAACAAGAAAATACTAACCAATCTTCATCCAAATTTTTTACAAGATTGTCGACCTACGATTACAATACAGATGTACAAAATATTTCATCCACCTTAGCAATAAAATTCACTGTACTCTAGTAGAAAAATCCTAGTTAGTGCTGTGTGCAGACTGTGTGTTGAAAGGCACCTGTCCTTTAAAAGTAAATCAACAAAGACCACCAAAAATTGAGATACATCAACAAAGGCTTCACAGTTCTTTACAGGAGAGAGGAATGCCTAAAGAATGTGGGTCCAGTACAGTCAGACCAGACCAGACCTCGATGATTATATAAGCAGTGCATTTGTGAGTTTGATAGATGGTGCATAATTAAAATAAAGTACAGTTCTGCACTTTGTATCCAACCCCATCATCCCATCTCTACAAATCTACCA
>NW_019091406.1:372101-414565 GCF_001949145.1 Acanthaster planci
TGCACCCTTTTACCCATCCACTGCTGTTTCTCATTCATTGCTTTTCAAACATTCCCCACTGCCCGGCCCATCAAACACCATACATTGATCATGTCGATCCATCCCTTCAGACCAGGGTTGGCTGATTTGAATCACCTTGATTTAAATCACCAATTTAAATCACAATTTAAATCAAATGAATTTTTAAAAAATTGCTAATTTAAATCAACATATTGAATGGGGGGGGGAAAAGGCAAAAATGTTTCAATTTTTAAATCTTATTCTTGGTAATTTTTGCAGGTTTTCCACATTTTAAACAGCAAATTTTTAAAAAAATTAATACGGTACATTTACACATACAGTGTACAGCTTATTTGGTTACTTTTAAGTAGCTATGTGTATTTGAGCCAAGTTGTCTCAGATTATTATAAAAGAATTTAAAAACCTGATTTATACTTGTATAAAAAATTGGATTAAAAAAAAAAATTAAAAAGTTCGCCAACCCTGCTTCAGACCAATGTGTACATGTATCCAACATTGCCCAACTTGTGTACATTGCCTGCTTTGTACATGCCAGTTCTAAGGGCGTTTTTATCCTACCCACTCACCAGTCTGTCAGCAACACCCTAACCATCCATCACTGTTTCACCCATGCACTAGCATTCCAGCATCTCTCTCTTCCATTATCATCCCACTTATCAACCACTGCACCACCCGTCCACCAGGGCCCAAGCATCACTGTTCTCATCTGATGTTTTCTCACCCATCCCCTAGTATCCTAGCATAACTCTGCGCATCCACAATTCGTCGGGTACCCGGAAGGTCGTAAGCACTTACGACATTTTGCTGGGAAGCATAATAGATGCAAAAAAAATTTCCAGCAAAAGGACGTATGTGTGCAACTCTTTTATTTTAATGAAATGTAAAGATTTCTTTGCAAATAGTTACCAAAAATTTCCGAAGTCGTTTGGTAAGTTGTTCAAAGGTTGCTTTTTGTACAGCACGTGTTGATTTTATAGTAAATTTTGTCTGTTTTTACTAAATTAAGAGAGTGTGTTTCTAATGCGCTTTTACCGGGAACATTTTTTCTACTGTGACCATGCTTCAGGGCAAAAGAGCGTAAGCGCGCTTACGACCTTTCGCCAGGCACACGACGAATTATTATCAGTGTCCCAGTATCCCTCTGCTCATTCATTATGATCCCACCCATTCACCTGTCCCACCTCCCACTCACCTACATTCATGATTGATCCAGCCCATTCACCTCTGCCCACCCATTCACGGCCGCAGAAATAAGACTTTTCTGCAGTGTCAAAGTGACAATTCTGGCCAAATCTTGTTGGGGCCCCCACCCCTGGTCCCCCCTCTCAATGTTGGGTCTCAGTGCGCAGTCGGCACTCCAGCTCCAGATGACGATATTGACGGGGCAGTTGGGGGACCTGGAAAGGATATGGCCATCGACACGTTCCCCAACAATGTGGCCAGGATTGTAGTTACAGGTATTTTCTATGTTCCAACAGGAACTTGGCGATGTCGAGAACTGGGCAAAAAGCATCGAAGTCGACATGCTCACGATATCGAGCGCCTTGGAGTATGCGCTGAAAGGTTTGTTGTCATCTATTGCTCTGTAACATTATCTTGTATCTTCAACCTTGTCTTATCGTCAACCGTGGGTTTGATTGTCCTTGATTTTCCTCCATTTGTTCATTTTTCAGACACGTGAGGATAAAAGGTGCGACAGTACACGTCGTCTGTTGCTTGTATAGAGGTCAAACCTTTGGTACTATAAATAATGCTACGGATTACATTATCATTCCTAGACTTAGTTCACTAAGCCATCTGAGCAGCAGAAAGTGGTAATAGATTGAACTTGTTCAATTATTTCTGCATACTTTATGTAACTTTGAATTCTCCACAGTAAAGATTCTCATCACAATAGCTTGCCTCTTCTGTGTTTTGATGTGGAAGGTATAAACCTGTATTGCAGACACTTTTGTATCAAATTCACTCATTAATTAACAGGTCGTGAGTTTGCCGCGATTTGCATAAAGGCAGGTCCATACTTCGGCCAGTTGCAAAACCACCAATAAATTTGACCTCGCGAAATATTTGCAGTGAAATTTGCATTACCAGTGGAAGACTTTGAGACACTTGGTGGCCCGACCATACTGGCCATTTTTACCAGCACCGAGCGTGCGCGCAGTTCCGAGCACACACAAGACCGTGAAAAAAAGACCAGTATGTCTGATGCCACCAGCGTCTCAAAGTCTCCGGTTTGAATTTGCTCAACTCCTAGGAATTTACAGCAGTAACATTTTAAATTATGTCACAATTTCACATTCGTGTTTATGTCAAGTTGGAAAGCTACCATTGCAGGCCAAATCACTAACCTGAGATGAACAACCACAGAGAGTTGCGCGTCGTAATTCATTTGAATAACTTGTGACTTTCAGCCTGGACACCTTGTGATTACCTCATGCTGAACCTAGTAGGTCAAATGTCATTGTGAAAATGTAATACATTCGCCTTGTGGAAAAGGAAAGGTCATTGATTGGACAGCTTCCAAATAAAGACTACCCATCGCAAAAACCAATTTCTGAGGTTATTGGTGGAAGGGGGGGAATATTAATCCTTTAATAATTATTTTTTGTTTATGTTCATGTATAGAACCTGCCATTGGATGGAAAGAAATTTTTTAATGTCTCTTGAAGGTAATCCTTGCAGACATATCTTGGTTACATACCGGTGTAAGCTTGTGTTAAATCTGTATTGATAATTGATATCTGACTGTACAACTCTCTGCTGAATTTTTGCGTATGCTACACTTCAATCATTTGATGAGATTTCTTTTGTTGTGAAGTGGGATTGTAAATTGGAGTGCAATAAATATTGGGACGTTACAGATGTGAACAGCGTGAATCTCCGAGTTTTTGGTTTTTGTTCGTGCGCAGCTTTGTTTTGCGTGACCTTTCAATACGAGTTGCCATTTTGGCTGAATTTTCTTTGCTTTCTCTGCATTTTTTTGTACGTTGGGTACGATCAAATGATTAGCACTATCACACGATCCCACTGCGCCGTCAGTTGATCCTGTGTGAAATCTCTGACTTCACTTTTTTTCAAAACAATCTTGCACAACTTTAACAGAGAGAAAAGGCAATTGGCAGAAGGCGGAATGATTACGCAAATATTGTAGTAAGATCGACAGATTACATGAAGATTGAATAATCGCACACGTCAAGCCATCATGCTCAACATCTACAGTTCATGACAGATGGCAAAGTTGGTATCCCCCATCCAGACTTTTTTTTAAAAAAAGGGAGGGGGTCATCTGGCATTTTCAACGAGTGGGTTCCTCTAACTGGAACATACGTACACATACGTCAACACAAAACTGGGGGAGGGTGCACTGGGAAAGCCACCCTCGGGACCTGCTGACCACGTCCCAAATATTATCATTTTTGATGAACATCTGTCAATTGATAAAAGATGGAATGCGGAGATTGTGGGGCCTCAGGGCTACAAAGCGACAACAATAACATGAGTGACCACTCATTCTACATGTACTTTCCGACAACAGACAATGGATTCTTTGAATAATGCCAGTAAGAGATGAAACTGACGGAGAGATTTCGTTGATAACCACAAAGTTCTAATGTAAGGATAAACACTGTACAAATATTGTCTTTCCTGTCGGTACATGTATTTTGGAGGCGCAGATTACACATTAGTTTTAAGAGTTTGCTCCGCAAATGCACCCAAATCACTTGCGATCACTAAACTCACTATCCCATTTCTATACAAGTCCACGGAGCACAGGTGCACTCAAGCCCACCGTTGCATCTGGTGTTTGATTTGACAAGGAGTTGGCATGTTCACGTGTGCAGAATTTGCAGTATGTTCCGTCTATTTGCTTTCATTTTGTCCCAATAAGAAAAGTGTTGTGAAATGATCGAGCAAGGATATGACCAGTGTCTAGACCCCAAACTCGGCGATGAGTTTCTCGAGTTCTTCCTCTACTTCCGCCCGTCTGGCCAGTTTCTCCAGCTGGTCCTTGCTGGGCGATGCCAACTCGCCCGAGTCAATCTTGGCCTGCAGCTCCTCCATCTGACGCAGCTTCTTGCGTAACGTCTTGGCCCGCTTGTCTGGAGGAGCCGAGGGCGCCCTCCCAGTCCTTTGTGTGGCCGCGTCCGTGTCACCCGCAGTGAGCGCTGGTGAGAGGCTCACGTCTGCCAGTTTTTGGCTGATGTCGTCCGGTGGTTCATGGACGGAGCGTCCGCTGTCGTCAGCAGCCCGCTCTTGCTTCTTCTGCTTCCGTTTCTCCTTCTTTTTGGCCGACTTGGACATGCTCCTGGTCTCCGGTTCTGGTTTAGCTTCTGGCGGTGGATCGGGGTCATGGTGCATCCCGGGGGGCATCGTTGGCCGGCTGTTCAACCATTTTCTCCCTCTGCTCTCAAACCTGACAGACGAAAGTTATAAGGGTCAACTTTATTTATATATGTGGCCTCCCACTTTCACTTAAAGGAAGAAAGGTGGAAGAAGCTGGCCACATAACGGGTAATTACAAAGTACTAACACACAAACCACAACCGGAGCTCAAGGTTCTGCATTGTCATGAGCCCGAGCTGCACCAAGAGTGCAATTTTCCTAGCGATGCAGGCTCCTTTGGAAGGAACTGGACTTTGCTGGTTCATAAAGAACTATGAAATACATGCGTTACAGTCACGTCACTGCCAACAAAAGGGAGGGGGGGAGTATGAGTGAGCTTTTGCATAAACTTACACTGGTACTTCTTCCTGGGGGACATAGCCCTCTTTGACACGCCTCGCCTTACGCCATGTCCCGTCAGGCCTCTGTGAAGCTGGTATGTATGTACCTGCCACAGTAAACCGCACATCAGAGTTACTCAGTATGTGCCTCACCCAATATTACACAAAGTATACTGTACAAATCCCAAATACCGCAATGAAATTATGTTTTGATTTCTGATTTGAATCCATAGTTCATCCATCTTCAAGCCTGTTTGTGTCACACAGACTTGGATCTCATTCAGTGATCCCAAAGCTGGTTTGCGCTATCCATTACGCAGGTTCTGGTGTCAGTGAACCAACGTCGGAGCACTGATCGCAATCCAGACTTGCCTGAAACAAATAGGCCCTTTGTTGTTTCGATTTTTCTCTTTATTTTTCCCCCCACTAATTCAGGTCCCTCCCCCCCCAAAATCCCTTGACGAATCCTTTTGTTGTTTTTGAGTCCTACAACAAATTTCAAGATATTTCACGGTTTTTGTGATTCGTGGCACTGAGGAATTTTTTACAGCGATATCAAGTTCAAAACTGATCTGGGTCCAAACTCCATCTTGTATGTGCGCCTACCACCACAAAAAAAATAAAGCGTAGAACCAGACAAAGCTTTGCTGTGGTTATTTCCCAAAACACTTGCAAGTTCAGTTGCTGTGCCAGTCACAGTGCAAAATTAAAACATATCAGGAGGGCAATATCCACTGCCGTTTCAAGAAAAAATATTCCAAAACTTTGGAAATATTTTTTAGGCTACGACTCATTTTTTTTTTTTACTACAGTAAACTGGCAGCCCTCCACTGCAATATTCAATGGAGAGAAACAAATTGACATCGGGATGCAACATTCGGAAAGAATTCCATGTTCGGACACCACGCATCTTTTCAACGATGTTAAATTTGACTTTTTAGGTGATTTTCTTGCTTTCAGATACTCCCAGACCCGTGAAGCACTACTTTAAGTGGATCTGTAATGCTATGGGATTTTGAATGTGGCCCAGTAATGACTGCCCTTTCTCAATCAAATCTTCCACCCAAAAAGCTGTCAATTGAGGTATTGCATAATTGGATCAGTTGCAGTCCCTATTATATACGTTCCGAGGACTGGGATGAGAAGGGAACCAGTCTTTTGTGTAATAAACCACCAGTCCTGACAGTTTGCAGATCGGTTTGTGAAGAGAGGCAGGATTGTAAGTAAAAAGGTCTGGAATTTGGCAATAATAGCTAGTTACACGCTCCAAAAATCATCACACATGCATTTTGAAGCTATATGATTTAGTTTTGATGGCTTTTGGGGGGAAGACTTGATTGAGAAAATGCATTTTCAAGAAGAAACGGACACACAATGGAGGGTCATTACTGGGCTGCATTCAAAGCCCCATAGCGTTACGAACCCATTAAAAGTAAGGAACTGCAACGCACGTCCTTCCTCCACGCATAAGCCATATTGCTGATATTGCATGAGTGATTTGCACAATGGTAGAAATGCACTGTGGGAAGGAAAAGGGCAACGTTTGCTCCTTTGTCCTTTCCACAATGCCTTTCTATCATTGTGCAAAATCACTCATGCAGTATAAGCAATAAGGCTTATGGCACAGGGATATGTACGGAGTAGCGCCTCACAGTTGAGTTTTGGGAGTAGCTTGCAGATATGGCTCACAGGTGCAGGCTACCGCAGGCTACCCCCAGCACTGTGGTTTCCGACGTTCGCCCCGCTCCCATGAACGTTTGTGGGAGCGGACGGACCCCACAGTTCTGGGGGTAAGTGACGTCCACATCATATGGAATTCTTCCCTAACATCGTATGCAAATTCTGCATCATGACATGGGCCCTACGTGCAAGTTGTTGTTGGCTTTCGATTCAAGGAAAAATTTAACTTTAGGGTGTACGTCTCTAGGCCCTAGACTACTAATTCAAGTGAGAATTTCTGGCCAGCTCATTACCATTAAAACTAAAAGTGCCCCCACCATGCCCACAGTATCTTTTGAAAAAGGAAATTTTTTGGCCCCCGAAAAGGGTGAGATTGTGAGAATCATTGCCAGGATCAACTCACTGCATGCCCTGGGTCTTTGAGCTCTCATATGAGAGCAGAATGGCTGAAAAATACAGTTGAAAAATGGTCCAAAGTAAGATTAGAAGGTAGCTACTTGAAAAATGGCCGACTTCTGAAAAATCACTTTTTTGGGGGGGTGATTTTCTTTTGCGGGAACAATGAAAAATGTAATTGGTTAACCCACAAAATATTGAAAAGAAATTGAAAGATTAGGGACTAGACAATAATTAAATTTGTTTCAGAAATCTCAGGGATGTTGGTATGCATGTTATGGGCCCTGAACAGTGCTGATTTTACACAGTTTTCAATGGACTCATGAATTTAGTCTGTACCAAAGATTGCAGAGCGTCGTGTAGCGGCGCAAGATGGAGAACTTCACCGTGATGCGCCTGCGCAGTGCACACGATTAATGCACAGGCGCGGGCGACGCGGCAGGCACATACACCTGGTGCACCTGCGCCTTGCCGTACATCGAGCAGGCGTATCGCTTGCTCAAATGGCGCCTGTGGTAATTACACCTTTAGGGCAGAGTTATCCATCTTGCGCCTTCAGCGCTACACGATCTTTGGTCTGTACCCTTCACGGTAAAGTTTCCATACGATTTTACATACACCCTAGGGGGTTAGGGTTAATGCAATCATGGAGGAAGGAAAACAGAAATAATGGTTGCAGATAAATTGGCAAAACTGCCGAAAAACTAGCAACAACCTTCACAACTCTTCCGGTTTATTATTCCTACACTATTCTATGTACGTGTACCTTACCAGTTTCGTCTGTAATTGTATGTACAGAAGAAGCCATCTTCAACCTTGTAATTAAGACAAAAAATCACAGTCAAGTGATCACTAGTACCTATAGGCCTGATACAGTGATCCAGTGACTGGTGACAGTCTAGTCAAAGCAGCGGCGCTATTTAGTCTAAGATTGTGTTGCACGGCGCTTTACAATCTTTGGTGACGGTGTGTACAACTATCTTTGGTGGCGCTATTCAGAACTATGCATAGAGTTGGATATAATGAATCCAACTCTATGGAACTATGCAGTTACTCTGAAAATAGACTGGTATTTTGTCCTACTTAATGCTTAAATAGTTTGTAATGTGCTTTAAATAAGACAGATTTGAGAACAGTTTGTGAAAGAAATGATTAGAGCTAGAGGACATCCTTTTATGAATAGTCAAGTAAATACTTACTCGAGAAAAATAAGCTAAATGACACATTCTTAATTCATTTTGGAACCTTTGAAGGATCTAGTTCCAGTCTCAAGTCAATCATCAGATTGTAGACGTCTGGGTAGAAACAGCTTTTCGTATTAGAATTATGGACGAAGTAGTCTGCGTCTGTGATTATTTTATATTACGACACCGGCATTTATGGGCATAGATGTACATGTACACTGTACGTCTACGTCTAGAAATATAGGCCTACCTCTGTCGCTAGCGCTGTCACTTTGGTTTGTCGTTAACCTCCGTACCATGTGTACTTTCTAGGACGTTTTGTGCGAAACTCTTGTAGTACAGGTCACCACTTGCATCATAAAGAAAAGTAAGGCATATAGATATTTTTCAGGTAGTTTGACTGTTATGATTGTGACTGTCCACGTCCATGCACTGACTGTGTGTGCATGTTGACTTGTGGGACTCCGGACTGGGTATGGGGTATCTGATCCGAATCCCGTGCATGCTGAGGACAGGTCCGACATGTCTAAGAAGTCGGTTGCTAGTACTAACTAGTTCTACACTCCGTGTGCAGGCATAGGCTAGGCACATAACTCACGTGTTGTTCCAAGCTCGAGCTTATGATTAGTAATTAAAACTATGCGTATAGTATCCAAATCATGATTCGTTTAAACCTACCTAGGTTATACATGTCCAGTAATATGTGTCAGTCCATGCAAAATAATGGCACCAGTTTACTATATTGCATGTTGCATAATATTTCTGCGTGAACAGAAAAACCAACTTGTACACGTATATTTTGTTACATTTACAAAGGGTTGTGTAGAACTAAAATTTACTTAGGCTTGAAAAATTTCAGATCCTTATCTTAAAAAAAAACCAAAATTATCCAGTGGCAACAGTGGTAGTAGGCCTAGGACATGTAGGATAGGTTCCTCTATAGACCCCCAGCAAATGACGTCGCGTTTAGAGGGCGTTTCTTTCTTCCTATAAGATATAGGCTCGACTTTGATCGAGTTAAAACCTTTCGTGCATTCATTGTCATTGAATAAATATCTAAATGGGGATTGAAAATTTGGGGACCCTGTTCCATGATCATAATAGATTGGAGAGCTACATTTTAACTAATGAATTCTCCTTGGTTAATGACCGTGACATCATCAATAACTGTGTGGTTGATGTGAAAAGAGGACAGAGTGTGAGTTTTGAAGGAAATTATGATGGGACACTGTGTTTCAACACATGACACATGATGGATTAAAATTGCTGGGCTAGTTTATCAATAAGAAAGTCACATTTTCTCACATTTTATTTTTTTATTATTATTATATTATTATTTTATTATTATTTTATTTGAAATTTCCCAAAATGGGGTCAGTGCAATGAAGAGAGTGTTGCTTTTGTTTTCGGGGGGACTTGCCAGTTTTGCAAGATTAATTAACAACCCTCCTTTTGCTGTTACCGTCAAAAACAGTCAAAAATTCCTTCTCCTTGATTTCCCCCAGTACGCAGACACATATGGGAAATTTGACTGGTTTTGACTGGTAGGACGACTGTGCCAAGAATGTGTCTTTGCATAGGAGGGTTTTATAATGACAAAAACTGAGGGGTCCCCAAGCACAGAGGAAGGACATGATGCCCCAAGTAACATGCCATGTGGGAGGGCGTCCCATACCAGCATACAGGCCCTGCATTGTTACATTATAAAGATAAGGGGGATTGTGAATTCGGGGACACTGTCCACCCCACGATAAGATTGCTCGCTCATTTTCCCAAATTAGGAAAGAGTTCCATTTACAGACACTACTTAAAAGTACGTGCATTAACCCTTTGAGATGACTCTGAAAAGAATGTTTTCTAAGTAGCCTAAACGACTCGGTATTTTCCCTCGGAAATTAAACTTTTCTGGACATGTTTTGATTTCTGATGGCTGCATGTAAGTGTAAGCAGTAATCACTGGCATCCGTATACATGGCATATGGAACTCTTCCCAAAATGGGGAGTCAGGTTGGCGCAGTGGTTCTTTCTTCACCTTCCACTTCTGTGGTCCGGGTTCGAATCCCAGCCCGATCCACACGTAGATTAGGTTTTCAGTCCCTACCTGATTCCGTGGGTTTTACCCAGAATATCCCTCTTGGGTTTTCCTCCCGCCTCTAAAACTGTAACTAGACCTATTTCTCATTGTTTCCTCTCCACAGGTTTCTTCAGGCTAGCGAGCTACAGTGCCTAGGGCACTTTTGAGGAGTCCTTAATGTCATTATCAGAAATGATTAATAATAATAATTATCCTGTCCTTGCTGTTGTTTGACTCGGAAAGAGTTCCATGTACATGTGCCACAGACATGATAGAGCAAGGCTGTACGGACATCTCTTGACCATGCTGACACCCTGTGCCCATTCCTTCTTACCCTTCTGACATAATATGTTAGGCTTGTGGGCTTAGTCTGAAAAATTCAAAGTATTTTCTGAGTAAATGATTTGGGAAGAGTTCCATTTACACATATAGACAACACCAATTTTTCCTTAAAATGTTATAACAGCCATCAGAAAGGGATATCCTTAGTCTCAAACAACGAAATGTAGCAAAGAAAATTCCAAAGCATTTACTTGTACATGTACTGAGAAAACGCTTATTTTTTTCGGACAAGTCTCAGGTTTGTGCACAGAGGCATCAAGTGTTGTTCGTATAACTTTGGAACTCTTTCCAATGATTCAGTATTTTCATTGCTAAATTTGACTTTTGGGGCTATGTTATCACTTTCTGATGGATTATAAGCCATTGCAAGGGCGAATAGAACAAGATGGGAGTATTTGCACTGCGTCACCTTACACTTATTAATCTGGCAAGGAATAACTTTGAAAGAATTTTTACCTCCAGCCTAAATGCAACATTCTTCTTTATACTGTACATGTACCTAAATTGGTGTTTGCAGAAGGAATGTACATGTACATGTACTGGTTCATGTATGTAAATATGCAGGTAGCACAAATTTCATTCTCTTGGTAAACCCACTCTTTTTTATGTCTGAAGCAATCTGTAAAAATGTCTCCTTTCTGAGCTCTAATTCCCCAAGAGTTATGACCATCTCATGTAAGGCCTGAACTGTGTTATTCATAATTAATCATGTTAATGTTAGAAATTCTAAACATCCCTTAAAAATCTCTTCAAGTTGTATGAGAAATGCGACAAATTTGAGATACTGATGCAGACGTACCAGTAATTATTCGCTACTGATTACTCCGAAGGGTAAAAGAACCTGTACAGTTGGTACATATGGAGATTGTTTGCGCTCTTTTTACATGCACACAAGCTGTTTTTCAATGCAGAATTCCTTATTTGACTTTGAAAAAAACTGGGCACTTTCACACTTAAAATGTATCTTTTGGGGATGTCCTGAAACTTAGAGAAGTCCCTTTATTCAGGGACAAACTCAGTCCCCTGAGAGAGAGAATGTCTCCACCATCCTACTATTGCCCTGGGAGTCCTTTTAATGCCATAATTGGATTTAGTAGAAGAAAAAACACTCGGCTACCACTAAAAACAATTCAACTAGGATTACAAGCAGGAGTTTACAGTGGAACATACGTAAAGGGTGGGGAAAAGATCGCCTCGGAACAATTTCTCTGTATACTGGTACATATCAATCCTGTACGTGCAGTGAATTGAGTTACATGTACATGTACATCGTTTAAAGTTCATAAAAATGACTTGCATTGTTACTACATGTAACTTACATAATGGAAAATATGGGGGGGGGGAATCGGTTATAAATTGTGGATTGTTTGGATCCAAGCCCATTCGGAAAAAGTTCCCTTTTAATTACACATTCTCTCTCTTTTAGGGGACTGGTTATAGCCAGTTTCACACTTGTTAGGCTTTACCTGTGTAATTTATTCACTTGGGTATTTGTTCCTACCCAGGTATAAACTTACCTGGAGAATTGCTGTCACACTTCCAAACTTCACCCGGGTATTTAGTGTACCCACTTTTGTGCAAACCTGGGTAATTTGTAACCGTGTTCACAATTCAATCAGGGCAACCCGGAGATAATAATAATAATAACAAATAATATGTACACTGTCCAGCCAACGTGCATGTGCATGCAATTCAAGTACGGACACGTACCCGTGACATGTCATGCATGCAGCATGAGGTCACAACTGGTGCCTTGCAAATAGTAATGGTGTTCGTATTACAAAAAGACAAGTTATTAGTCAATTAGACTGGTGTCCTCCATAGGAAATACATGTATAAATACGACGAGATACCAGCCACAGTTGACATCGGCAGCACCAGGCCTGAGGCCGTGGAGCTGAGGACAGCACTGGTTGCGCATGCGCCGTCCTATCTTTTCGATGAGAAAACCTGCATTGAAGGAAACCCGGCGAGTGTTCATACTACCGAAGGTAACCCGGAGAATTGTCTCAAGGCCACCATTAACCCCGAGATTGGTGGGTTAACCCACCTCGCGAGTAGGGTTAAAATATACCCGGTATAAGTGGGGTATTACTGTCGAGGCAGTTAACCCGGAGAATTTCTAACCCTGAGAAGGGCAGTGTGAACACTCTGAATTACCCAGGTATTCTCAGGAGTATTTTTTTCAATAACCCCAAGAATACCTGGGTAGAAGCGTAGTGTGAAACCAGTATATGCCTCCAAATGAAGGGACAAGTTTCTCTGAATTGAAGGACAGTCTCTCTGTTTCTGAGTTCTGATGTGCACCAGTGTTGTAGTTGAGACCACTTAAGACCTTCACAAGACCAGCACAAGACCTCCAGTCTGAATGCAAGTCACAAGCTATTTAAATGAACTGCAACAAAAGCATTCCTTTGTCAGTGTTCACACTGTTACTTGTGACTGGTCTTGTGACTGGTCTTGTGACTGGTCTTGTGACAGTCCCAACTACAACACTGATGTGCACGTCTACTGATATGACATTACTAGTTTTATTTCTTTGTGACTGTGACTGTTTACTGTCGTTTAGTAGCCATCAGAAAGTGATAACATGTCTTAAAAAGTCAAAGCTACGTGTAGCTGGGAAAATACATGTACAGTACCTGCATTGAAGCATTCGCTCAGAAAATAGAAAACACATAGAATTTTTCGTACCAGTCTCATGTAGGCTTTGTGCTCAGGATGTTAAGTTATGTCCGGAAATGGAACTCTTTCCTTTCTGTGGTCCATACAGATTTCTTTGCCTTATTTAAAACTGTGCCAGAAATGGGCTGAAACCCAAAAATGCAGTGTAGGGTGTTTAAAGTACCTGTGCATTCTGAGAAGTACTGTATGTCAGTTACAGAGTTGTTTTGCTTCCGATCCATTTTGCAAAATTTTGCAGCTGCTTCTGGGACCTCATAATGAGGTATGTACATGGATGCTTCATATTAGATTAACTGCATGCTGCACATTTATGCATTGACAGTTGGGAAAACTTCTTGCCATGTTACTATTGTTGCTGTACCAGTGCATTGTTGATACGATGTATGCCGTGACATCCAAACTGCAGTTTTTTCCTTTGATGCTGCCCGTGTTATTCAAGCACTGTTACCAGTGGTGCGTGATCCAGCGCTCACAAATGGGTGTTGCTTGGGGGAGGGGGGCCGGAATGTCCCTCTTTGAGAAAAAAAAATTAACAATTAACAAAAATGAAACAGGACAAAATGAAAAGGAAGGGCGAAAGAAATGCAAGGAAAGCGGATGAAACTCACCCAGTTTGTCTGAAAAATTCATGTACCCTGTACCTGAGAATCGACCCCTTCAACTGTTACAGATGATTTCTGTTTGCTGCTGGCAAGTGCTGTGCCCCCCCTCCTGGGAGAAAAAAAATCTGTGCCATGCCCAGACAAAGGGGAGGGGCATCCCAAATGGAGGTAAAACCCAAATGCACGGGTGGATGTATTCTTATCTGGGTGGAAGTTATTCATTAACCAGTTTAGAGTGAAAGAAGAAATCACTAAAAAGGGTATCCACCCAAAAAAAGGGTATCCACAAAAAACATGGGTTTGGACATGGGGAGGGTAGGGGGAGGTTCCAGGTGCACTCACAAGATCCACCACAGGTGACGGGTTGCTGTGATCTTTCACATTGCCTGAAACTCTCATGCTAGACAACTAACAAAAAATCCTTAAGCCGCTTAAATGGCTTCATATTCATATGCGCGCATGTATGGGTAAGTGCATGCTGTGGCTTAGAAAGAAAAGTCAAGAAAAGTAGAGAGCACTGCGTGTTTCATCTTTTGAAAGCCATTGCATCAATCTGGCATGATCCATTCCTTTCTGTTTCATGTACATGTACATTATTGCACTTGGAGCCTACTGCAAGTCCTGCAGGTGGGATGGAGAACACTCATTGCAGTCACTAATGATGCTCGGTGCTGGTGACATTGCAGCTTTTGCTCTGCAGTCATGCAGCTGTTCATCACAAGACTGGTAAATCATGAGACGCTCTGCTGAGCTGCACCTTTTGGTTTGAATCTTTTGTTGGCTAACGTGTACTGAGCATGAACTTATTTTCTTACTGGAGTACTAATGCAGAAACTTGTGCAAAGAAGTACTTACATGTACAAGTAACCATTTGTTGCCAAAATTGGGTCAGCTTTGGCACGACCACTAACATTTTGCTATTCGGAAACATACATGCACATGTGCCGGTACGTGTACATGTACTTACTGGTACATGTACATGTAGGCCTACTAGTAGCATGAGCAGCGAGACAAAGGTTGTTGTACATGTACATGTAGTGCCTCACTATTGCTTGGTGGTTTCTTTTTGTTTGTTGCTTAGAGAATTGATTATAGCCTTGTAAGATGTCTGCTGATGAAGCCAAAGAAGTACCAGTGGATGTACACAAACAGGAAGACACCATGGGACAGGCTACATCTTCACAAGGTAATGAGGAACTGGGCTCAGCACGGGAATTGACACTGAGTGAGTATTGAGTAACCATTATGGCAGCGCTGTTAAGGTGATATTGGAAACCTCATTAGTGATTACACATTGATGAGAACCTGTCTGTCAATCCTGTATGAAATCTCTGCCTTTCGGTAATTTTTTTTCCCAACGAACTTCAACAACCAAATAAGAAAGAGAAGGCAATCGCCTGAAGTTGAGATTATCGACAGAGATCGAGTAATCATCTCGATCAAATGACTGCGCCCTACAATGGCACTCTCCCGCCAGTTCACCTGTACTGTGTAGTTCTGCTTAAAGCAAAGAACAGGGCCCAGCTCTGCTTTACAGTCATTTTGGGGCTGACAGAACCACAACCACCATCTCTATGCTCAGCCCTGAAAGAAAGATGTCTCGTAAGCCAGGATCATGGGTACACCCGTTTACGGTCTCCATTAAAAAAAAAAGGAAAGAAACGTGGTGAGGTTACAGAGGAATCAGTCATCTAGCTTAACATGTACATGAACAGCATGTCAAATTCATAAAGATTAATAGTGTTTATGTACGGCAAATCCCAACTTTGCAAACAGTTATTCCACATTGCCCTGTTGTTCATAACAGTGTCTTTGTACATGCACAATGTACCCTTGTTTGTTGCTGTGCGTATTGTAAACAAGTGTCAAAACACTACAAAGTTCAATAGGCATGCAACTCTTATAGCCCATCTGAGCCGTTAAGTAGTGCTTCAGCAACTGTGACCTTCTGTAATACATATGTACATGTAAGTAAGCACCGAGTACAGCTTTTGCACTAACGATCTGTGAAATGATCCTTGCAGTGGGTGGTCAACCCGAGTATGGCCTACTGCAGAACCACTCAGACGACAGCTTGTCCGGCCAGCTGGACAACATGAACAGCATCAATGCAGTGAGCGGCGACCCTAGCAGGAGCTTAGGTCCGGTACCGGAGGAGGACCCCGACTTTGAGCAACGTGTACCCATCCCAGAAGAGGAAAATGTAAGTTTGAAGACTTGCTTGTACATGTATGCCTTTGTGTTAGATGGTGGTTATAAAGATTAGCAGTAAGCTCTTGCCGTTTCTTCATCTGCGGTACTGCAGGATTTCTTCTTTGTTTTTTCACTTCAGATGGCAGAAATTTCTCTGTAAGGAATTTTAATTGAAACTTTCAGATGCAATTGATAATTTATAATGTACATGTATTCCAACATCAACCAAAAACCTCCGACCTGACAGCACAATACGACTGTGTGTATGCACGCTGTCAGAGGCTCCCTGTATTTCATGGAGACTGTGAGCAGTAATCACTACAAAAGGCACGCTGACCTCAGAGGAAAACTTTGCTCAATTTAGTGATGTAACAATGGAAATGTCTGTACGCACTCAAAGAATTTTTTGTGCTTAGCGCCCGTGAAATGTTTGCCTTTAAAATATGCTTACCGTTAAGCAAATTTTTGTGCTGTAGTTACACGTAGCAAAAGAGAAATTTGCTCAACAGTAAGCAGCCCCATTTGAAATTGGGCCCCATTCAGATCTGTTGATTGAGGAATTACCAACGTATAATTAATTTTGTATCAAAAAGTGCCAATAATTATGCATTGAAAATGAGGGATATTAGTGCTGGTAGCCTGGACTGTGTTTAAAATTGCCCTAATTTATATTATTTATTCGCACTTATGGTGACTAGGACCACATAATTGTGTGGATATACATTGTACATGTACATGTCTGAGCAATGCCTCACAATTGTACACTGACATGCTCACATAACATTGTACATAATTGCATGCATAACAAATGTACAAAGTAAGCAGAAGCACCCCTCATCAGTTGAAAGGAGTCATGTTGGTGGGGCGTGTTCATTTGGTTGGTAGTGATGCGACTGCATACATGTAGCGTGCATTTTATCGCCTTTTGTGTACCAGTGAATTGCAGTTCATACCAAAGGAGCCTCTGTTGCTGGGAAAATGGTGCCCTCTCTTGGTCCCACCCGGGTCTCATTACCAACATAACCAGTATGGAGTGTAAATGCACATGCCTTGTACTGTACATTCCACTGTAAAATGGTACATTTGTACATTTTGTTCAGTATCTACACATCATGACATGTACATGTACACCATACATGTGCTTGTTGACTAGTATGTTCTTTTGTAAGAGTAAAAGTTGACTATTTCTTGAAAGTGGCATACATGTACTGTTTGTTTGACATCAAAAGTGCCAGCAAAGAGTAACCCAGCACATCGTGTACGCTAACGTCTGTCTTGAAATTTTTACCCTTAAAACCTGTTTGGCACTTAATTGCTAGGCTACATCCTTGCCCTTTGCAAAATTTTCCAATTTTGGATCCCACGTAGAAACAAAATTGGATAAAGCGTCGATCCTCCAACATCCTGCAATACTTCTTGCATACATGTACATGCATGCCTACCGTACATGCATGTTCCCCAAAGGTGTGCCCACCTCAATGTTTCAAAATCCTCTGGCAAATCCTGCCATTATGTTGAGGTAGTGCGAATGATACCCAGGTTCAGCATGGAATATGGATGATTTCATGAATAATCTAGGCTTGTATTTGTGGCTGAGCATAAACAACATAAGGTCTAACCCTAGACCTTGACACAATGCATCTTTTGCTATCTTGTATCAGCCACAATCCTCCAAAATCCTCCAAGACCATCCAAAATTGCCCCGAGGATTTTGGAGGATTGAAGATGGTAAGGGTTAATAATCCTGCAGACCTTGACAAAGCACACATTACACCTGTCCCACTGGATTGTTGGCATTGACTAACCCCTCTGTGTTTAATCAATGTCTTTCCGTTGCAGGCTCAGCCCATGAAATTGTTCCAGCTCATGTTTGACAAGCCAGAGAAAGTAAGGCACAGATACATGGAGCATGGGAAAAAAAACTTGGTTATTGTCAAAGCTTGGTCATTGCCAATTAAAATGGCAGTTGTAAAGCATCACATGTACATATAACTTTGACGTGCTAACAGCTTTGCTTGATGCATTGCCATGATCAATGTCATGTCTGCCCTCTGCTTCAATCAGCCGAAATAATAATAAGATGTGAAGCTTATCTGTGACCAGATCTTACAAAATGAGTCGTCAAGTTGTTTTATACATGTACATTAGAAAATCTAACATACTTCGTAGATGTACATGCACCGGTATTTATTTGTGTCTATGACAGATCTTATCAACAGATAGGCACATTTGATCCCCAGTGGAACAATAGAGTACCGAAGTGTGACGTCACGTTGGACCAGGGTTGTCAGGCTTGCGTAGTGTTTCTTTCCTCGCCTTCCACCTCTGCGGTCCGGGTTCGAATCTGGCTCAGTCCACATGTGGATTGGGTTTAGGTCCCTACCAGAGTCCATGGGTTTCCCCCGAAACATTCATCCGGGGTTTTCCTCCCGCCTTTAAAACTGAACATTTCTTTATTGTCTTCTTCACTCGTTATCATCCTGTAATTGGCGCTAAATGCGCTGTCAGTTGAACAGGTGTTAATAAATAAACTAGGGAGTGCAGTGTAAATGAATGGAGTAGGTTCACTAGCTGGTTCGCTCGCTATTGCCTTTTACACACATACATGTAATTGTGAACGTGATGTACATGTAGTCATCTCTGGTACTCTCTGGACCTCTGTGCCGATGATGCCACACTATGGTTGCTTTCCTGTGGTCTCAGTGGACCGTGGACACCTCCCCCCCCACTCCATAGGAAAGTGCACAAACAAAGATTGACCTCATCCGTAAATCGGCCTATTGTTAAAAGCCTTGGCACACAGCTAGAGTTATGACTCATTTTGTACGGTTGGGTCACATTTCTTTTCTTTGCGATCAAACTTTTGTGCTGCTTTGAAAATTCACTTGCAAGTAATTGTTGGATGATTGTACAGTATATTTCTGTCATAAAGGTTGCTTTTTTTAAATACTGTATTCTCTTAATCTTCATCTTTTTCTTAAATTTTCAGTTAACAGACAAAGACAAGGTATAGAATTTCACAATTTACATGTACATATTTAGTAACCCTGGTCATTGGGCTCACAACGTGAACAAATATAGTATGTACATCTACATGTACACAGTATTACAACACTCCTACATTAGAGTTCATCACTGTTTGTACATGTTCATGTGAACTTTTCTTCCAACCATTGCAGTCATGTACATGTACCTGAGTCCTCAATGTACCATTGTCACGAGTGCACTGCACGGTAAATGAATGGCTTTCTGGGGTCATTCTATTAAATTTGGTGACATTTTTCCGTCCCAGTTATACCGGTACCTGATATGTGTACTCGTACGTGTACTTTGACAAGGGATACTGTTTAGCACTGAAATCAGTTTCATTTGTTTGGCAGGTACCAGTAATTTGCAGTACTTATTCAGTCTTGGAAATCAAAGAATGACTTCTAAAAAATGCTAAAAAAGCATATTCCAGGTGTAACAGGGACGGGAAAAAATTGGACTCTAAATTTATAGAATAACCTTTTTGGCACCGGATTTTGTGACTGACATTAGCATTTGCAGTGTCATCGCATTTTCATGACAATCACAGATGCCAACATCCTGTAAACTTCTCTAAACTTCATTTACTTTGAATAATTACAAGAATGTGTACATGTAATAATAATAATAACAATTGTGGGAATTTGTGAAGTGCACATGTCCAACGGGACTAGTGTTCTAGACACTACCTACATTATTATTACCCCTGCTCATCGGGCCCATGAAACATTCCAAATACCATCTCAGCTCCCTGGGGAGTGTACAGATCGACGCTGCCATTTTCAGCGCAAAACAGCTAAGTCAACCACAATGACCATCTCTGCCCTCACAGGGTACCCAATTACTCCTGGGTAGAGAGAGGCAATGAGTGACAAAGTGCCTTGCCCAAGGGCTCGTGCACCATGACCCCAGGCTGGATTTGAACCCACAAGCTGCGGCTTTACCCACTGATTACAAATTCAATACTCTTACGAGGCCACTCAGCACTCCACATGTAATAGGAGAATTTCTCCTGGGTTGCAAATGCCTTGTTGCTGTGCAGCATGTCGTTGAATTATTAATACGTTTCTGTAAATACCAGTAAATTGATACCTGCACATCAGTTTTATTGCACTCGATGATTTCCGATATTGTGTGTCACTTCAAATTCATAAGCTCGTGCAGACCAGACTCGAACCATATACATGTACTAGTGCAAACATCTTGATCACCGTTCTACGCAGCTCATTGGGATCAGCTTGAGAAGAACAAAGCCAAAACTCAAGTTTGCATCTTATCTGTGCAAATGGAAAAAAAAAAATCAAAGTTAACACTGAATAGGAGTGGGAAATTTTGTGAAAAGAATTCCTGTTTACGTCCCCATACGTATTTCACAAGGACTGGAAATGAAAAGATGTGAAGATCTTTTCCCTCTTGTGTGAAAAGGCGCGGAAATCTTATCCCACGGTGGTAAAAGTTTTTCACATTCTACATGCGTTGTGACATGAAAAGGAATTTCCCAGGAATTGTGAAGAGAGTTGTCCATTCTCAGATAAACTTTTGATTGCAATGCTATAAAGTACAGAGCCCCTAAAGGGACATCCCAATAATTCTATTATCTGGTGCGCACTACTTATCGTCACATAATAGTGCTGCATACTCGTGGTGCCCATGTTACATAATGTACATGTACGTGTACTACCACTGATATCCCGACTGCATGCAGTACGACAGGTCGAGCATTGTATGGTACATCAGGTGGCCTGAACACGAGGCTTCTATCCTCGGAGATTTGGAAAAGCTTTAGTGTAAGTTGTGCACACGAGATAATAAGTCGTGCGCAAGGTATAAAAAAATTGGGATGTCCCTTTAGGGGCTCCGTAGTAAAGCACAGTTAATTCATAATTCTAAGAAATGAATAATCCGCAATGATGAAGAAATATGTTGGCTGCAGTTTGTTGGAAAAACTAGTGACTTGAACTGACACCGTGAGTGATCCTCCAGTGGTCTGAGACTTACATTACTTACCCATCTTGACTTCTCTTCAAATGTGCATTGGGGAAACTGTACCATCTTTGGAAACAGTAGAATTATTTTGGAGCAGAGGCAAGAGGAAAACTCCATTCAGTCGCTTAGCTGAGCCTCCATCATGCATGTATTTCTACACAAGGGGATAATGCAGCTTAACAGCTTCTAAAAGCTACATGTACATGTATAAAGCAGTCAATTTAAAAAGATAAAAGCAAGCTACTTGTCCATATTTAAAGAACCTTTAAATCAATTAATTCCGTCATCTACCAAAATAACACACCCTGCGAGCTGCAGTAACCAGCTTGACCCCTGCCCCCTTTTACTATATTGATAACTGCAAATGTTACAAACAATAAGCCGGCCTTACTTTCTCTCATGATTCAACATGAGAACGTTTTATCAAGTGTTGCTGATAATCTCCATTCAATGAATCCTGATTTCTACGGCCTACACTAATCTTAGTGTAAACATTCTTATACGCTAATTTTTTTCTCTTTATATTCTTACATCGTATTAATCAGAATTGCAATTGAGGGAAAATTATCTATTGCTTCTGGTGGTTGCCAGATACAAAAAATCACAAAAACCTGTCTTTTTTCATTGTTTGGGAAAAGCGGAAACATACGCCTGACCTATGCAATCCACCGCTCTCAGGCTAGCAAAGCAGTGATTAAGTGAATAAAAGGCTTGCTCTTCTGCTTACATGTACATGTATATACGACGGTGACAAGCGTGAAGTGACATATTTCCATACTAGCACTGTATACCACACGCTGTTCACAATACCACCTATCCACTTAACCTTGCAATCATTACCGTGACAATGATAAATGTTATTGTATTCTTATTCGCCTCGGATCTGAACCGAATACAAGATATTACTTCGTGTACTGTCACTACCTAACTTCATTTCACTTCACTTCACTTTTCAGTTTATTTTCCATATGAAACATTCCATATTAACAATAGACTGCTACCGTTACAGTGGATGGAGGCCTCCAAAAAGCATAGCTTGTCGAATAGAGACCCCAGTTATTCTCGTATATTCAACTTCTTTCTACAGTGTTTCTCAAAAGCTCTTTTTCGTACACTGTGCTCATGTGAGAGGCAGCATGTTGAATATACATGTATAGTATTCAGTGTATTGACAGCAAGTATCCATGAACAGTGCCCATGGTTTTTGTTTTCTTCATTTAAATGCATGAGAATCCTTAATCTAATCTGTTTGAAACTTTCTGTTCAAAGTAAAATTTTGCTTCTTTCTATGGCCAGTAAACCGTGCTTTACTGTCTGTACCCCTTAAAAACACTTTGGCATAGGATGTGTAGTAAGTACATGTACATGTAAATATGAAAGGCCTGTCCATATTTCGAGTCACAGGCACTGACAGCCTGATGTGTGGTGTGTCGTGCGTTCAGTTTTACAAAGAGACATTACAACCATACTGAATTGTGTTCTGCTAGAAAGTAAAAAAAAAATGACTGGTAACTGTCCATTCAAATGTTTGTGAAAATTTGTAGAAAGATTTACATATTTTGGAATTGTTTGCGTTGTGTTGTTTTTGGTCAAGTATATTAACATCTTATTCATCTAACACGGCAAATGATCCATGCGCTTTGCATCTCAAGTCACACTGAACATCGGCATCAGCCCACAGCAGGAAGAACTGTATATCCACTGCGTAATATGTACGGTAGCTCTTGTCTGACTGTTATCCCTTTGGTTCTTGTACTTGGGATTGCAACAGAGGGTTAACCCTAACCCTCTTCAATCCTTCACCTGTTGGAGTATTGAGGAGTGTTAGGGTTAACGCTTCGTACCTTCTGATCCTGCACCTAGGCTTTCTCAGCCCTCTGTTGACGTACCAGCACACTGGAGAATACATGTGAAATCTTGAGATCGACGTGGTGACACAGTTACAGTGGAATATCAGTACTCCTGCTTTGGGGAATGTTGGGCAGGCTATGCAGGTTCAGCCAAACAAGGGACTCTCTCTTGATTTGGAGTCTCATTTTAAACGAACATTTCACAGCAACTCTGGAGCCCTCGTCCATCAAAGTCGTTCATTGCTGCTGAAGCTGTCCTGCTGTTCCAAGGTGCAGCCGAACTTTGAATACATTGGTCACGTTTTAAAGCCTAATTATGTCATCACGATTAAAGCACAGATACTTTCACGAAGCCTCATCTTGTTTATCTTGCTATGTCTCTGTTAAGGACAGTAATGACACTGAGCCAAAAGCTCTCTGTAGTCAGACCAGAAAGTCGAGTTCAGTGGCCTTTAATGGATGCTCATAATACAGGTTAAATTACAGCAGTTGGTAATTCCAATGTAGCTTAATTTCTGGACAAAGTCGGTTGGAGGAAATACACATACACCTGTACATCAGTTGTATGTGCTCAAAGCTTGAATCATGTCAGTCTATCCTTTTCTTGCAGTGTTTAAGCTACTTTACCGTTTTGTTCTTGCTATTGTGTACATGAACATATAATTCCCCTTTTTCATTTACTGTACTGGCAAATGCAGTGCTACCTCTACATGTGTATGGAACTTACAAATGAGTTGAAATTTTGTTCAGCTTAACTTGGCAATGCATAACTTGCTGAGACATCAAAAACTCACATTTGTCTTTGCTTTTGTGGGGAGCAGAGCTAGCCTCATCTACCAAAACAAATTAGAAATCATAGGTTCACTTTGGGCGAGGTTTGATCTGCAATGGTTACTCAACAGCTGGTTCATTTTGCCTGGTTACAGGGAAAAATTAACCAGTGGTTGACATGGTCATTGGTAAGACAAGGCCCCAGAAGAACTTGTGGCTCTATCGGTGGTCTGCTTGTACATGTAGCTCTCTCTCTGTGTCTACATGCATCCTTTCAAAGTGCATTTGTGACCTGCCAAAGACTGAATATTCTTACATGAGGAAAATTGTTCTCATAATTGGAAATCAAACCCTTATCTTGGGGAATACTCTCTTGTACACGCAGTAGCCTCAGGTTACTGCTTTTTTCAAGTCATACTTTTCCACTAACAATCAACTTTTATTGAAGAAGTCTTGTTTTCTTCACTGCTCATTTAATATGATGTGCTGGTATTGTCACTTCCAAAAGCATGAGACATGAAAGTCCCTCTCATTAACGAAAAAGCATTTCTTTGGGTCTACATTTCTTACACATTAAAGGCCGGTTCATGCTTCAGGCAAATGCGAAAACAAAGCAAATTTGACGTCTTCAAAAAGACGCAGCGAATTTTACCCGAGTTGAAATGTGTTGAATTTTTACCAATTCGCAACGCGAATATTTGATCGGATGTCACAATTTTGTGTTCATGTTTGCTTTTGCACCAAGTATGAACCTGCCTTAATGTCACACACTTAATGTCACACACTTAATGTCACACATTCTCTTATTAAACATGTATATACGTGCCATACAGTCATGTACATGTACATTGCATAAATACATGTGTGAATGCATTGAACATTTTGTGCTCTTTCTATTCAATTTACAGTATTTATAACCTGTTAAAAGCTGAATTAATTATGCCTTTTTAGTTTAATGCAAATATTTGTTTTTGAGAATGACAGCCTGCTTTTATTTCTCATTTCACGTTTATGCTATATCGATTGTGTTTACTTAATTTGCACAAATTGCTGTCGGAACTAATACTGACAGTGCGAGACAATTTAATCTTTTAAAGTCTGTATACATCAGAGTGAAAAATTCATTCTGGTGTTAAAAATGATTCGTGTGAGTTTGATACTTGAAAGCCTTTTGGACTGAACACGATCTGAAATGAAATATTGCTATATTTCATATTATTTTGCATCACCCTAATTTACATCAGTTACTTGTGTATGATTTCTATTGAATTGTTTCTTCTTTTTCCCCTTTCTTGTAGTATTCGTTCAGCTTCCGGAAGCTGTGGGCGTTCACCGGACCAGGGTTTCTCATGAGCATTGCTTACCTGGACCCTGGCAACATTGAATCTGATCTACAGTCGGGCTTCCACGCCAACTTTCAGGTATTGTAAACATTTTCACAAGTAAGATATGTGAGTAAACATTCAGAAATGAATACGTCCAAGTTCTATTACAAAACAGCTTGCGGGGGCAATTTTCACCAGGTATAGCGGACAGTCATTCTTAAAAGGAAGCAAGGACCTTTTTTTGGTTGTTTTCAAGGATTACCCAACCAAACGATTTACATATTCTCCCCCATCATGCTTATTGCAACAGACAGCTGTAACACTATTAGCTAAACAGATGCTGAGAAAATAGTAATACTTCATTCGACATTTGCTTCATTTTATTTTATTATTTTGAATCCCAATTTTGTGGTTTTTTTGTTCCAAATCATGTGTTCTGTTGCATGTATGCACATGCGCATTACATTTTCAAAGAATTTGAACAGTTACAATCATTCTGTTTTGTATACATGTATGGAGAAATTTTGGGATAGCTTTGCTGCTGTCTAAATTTATGTACACTTTTTGGCTTTGAGCAAATTTTTAAAATGTATGAAATGGCAAAAGGATAACGGATGCCTGAAAGAACAGTAATCGTTTTTGGTCTTGAGAGTAGTTTTCACTTTGCTGTTTACATATGGACAGGTATGTGTAATATGTACATGTACTTGGATATATAGATATTGTTTATTTGCATATATATATCAGAATGAACGCTGCAATAAGCTTATCTCAATGTAAAGAGAAAGTGACTGCAGGTAAACGGATGCTGATACATTTTGTGTATGTACATACAATCAGTGTTATAGTCGGGACCATCACAACGCCAGTCACAAGTAACAGAGTGAACAATGACAAAGGAACGCTTTTGTTGCAGTTCATTTGAATAGCCCGTGACCTGAATTCAGACTGAAGATCTTGTGTTGGTCTTTGAAGATCTCAAGTGGTCTCCACTACAACACTGGAATATATGCACATACATGTGCATTGTACCGGTCGGTTTATCTGTGAGCATGATGCATGCATTACATGTACCGTATGAATGGGAAAATACGGGTGACCATCTGTTTGAAGATGTACAGCGCTGCCATTGAGATAACCCTGAGACTTCATGCATCGTGATAAAAGTAAACTTGACTGTTAAATGCACTACACGTGGTGCATTTATGTGGCAGTTGAACCTGTAAATGTACTGTTAGATTTAAGCATATGGTACATGCACGTTCCAGTAGCTCAGTCCCAGTTTAAAGCATCATTACCTTTCATGGGTGGCGCCAGGAGAGGGAGTAAGGGGAACACTTGTCTACCCCCCCCAAAAGATTAAAAGAAAGATAAAAGGGATGAAAGGAGATGAAAAGAGCCAATTTGCTTGGGAAAAAAACTGAAATTGACCCCTCCCTCAACTGCTAATGGTTTATCCGTACGTTGCTAATCCCCCCTCCCAGTCACAGATGTGGAGGGTTACATTTACGCCCACGATAAAGCCAAATTTGCACTGCACATGTATGTACCGGTACATGTACACCGTACATGAGTACCTTGTATTGTACATGTATTTGTCTGGATTGATTGCTTACTACAGTTGCTATGGATACTGATGCTAGCCACTCTGATGGGATTGCTCCTGCAGCGTCTTTCCGCCCGTCTTGGCGTAGTAACAGGGATGCACTTGGCTGAGGTAATGCCGCTGCACGCCTGGTGCATTGTCTCCAGTGTTTCTTGTTTAATGACTGCAGAGATATGTCGTTCAGTTGAGACAGTGAGAGAAGATGGCTCCCAGATGATGCATACCACATGACTTCATATTAAGCTGTATGTCCTACCTCCATGGTCCTGACAATGTATTCATTTAGAATAACATGGAGAAGACTGGCATGTATGTTCACATGTACGTGCCCTCGGCTTTCACCATGGGATGGGGCAAATTTGTAACATTTCCAGCTTCTCTCATGAAATAGCATTCTTCCTTAGATGAAGCAGGGGCACTTTATTACAGAGGACAGAATTGAACAAAGACCGACCATCAAGTGAAAAATGTTTTGTTCCTGTTGCACATATGTCCTCCACGGTAAAGTGAAACACGAACGTCTGATTTTACAACAAAATAGTTCGCAAAATTACCCTGACTACTGAACTGAACCTCTGTTTTCACAACAAAATACGTGTAGTTCAGAAAATTACCCTGACTACAGAATTAGACCAGTGGATTTGCTACATTTGGGTAACTGTGAGCAGACGGCGGGGACACTTTGTATAAAAGTAGATTTGACTTGTGATTTGACTGGTCTACGACAGTACATGTAGGACTTCCATGACATCAGTTTGTAAATGTAGGTGTGCTACCAGGAGTCAGCAAGTTGGCATGCACTGGGAGTTGTAGTTGAGCTTGTAAGGGTTTTGTGATTCGGTCTGTGACTCCCATGACATCAGATGTAGGTGGTTACCAGGAAATACGTGTACCAGCGGCAGGTAGTGGTCATCAGTTAACTCTGCTTGGGATTTGTGATTTGGCTGGTCTATGACTCTCCTGATATCAATTGTAGGTGTGTTACCGGGAATACCCCAAGGTGCCCCGCATAGTGCTGTGGCTGATGGTGGAGATTGCCATCATTGGATCAGACATGCAGGAGGTCATAGGCACGGCTATCGCCTTCCATCTGCTCTCCAATGGAAAGTGAGTAATTCTCAGAAGACTGAACAAAAAAAAATCCAGACTCCCAAACAAATATACATATATGTACCAGACTTTGTTATGTGTTTGTATAGATCTATCTGCTATCAGGTGCGTGTGCCTTCAGTATGGAAAGATTCTTTAAGTGCAAGTGTATTGATCCAAATAGTTTTGAAAAGTACGGCACAGCCCATACACATCATGAAAATGTAACCCTAACACTCCTCAGTCCTCCAACAGGTGAAGGATTGAGGAGTGTTAGGCTTAATGTCCAAAATGCAGCTCTGGAGGATGTGATGTTATCTGAGAGAGACCTATTTGAAAACAAAGAAAATAGTCTAGAGTTAATCCAAAACCTCAACTTTTTTTCTTTTTTAACCTTTCAAGGAATTCTAATGAGTCAGAGGCTAGCATGAGTTTTGTTTCATCGTCTTCCAAAAAATGAGACAAAAGCACACCTGTGATGGACCACCATCGCAGGAAATTGGAACAGTAAACAGCAGTAGGTAGTTTCTTTCAGTAACAGAAGTGTTGTGCAGATGTGAATCTGTTTGATCAATATTTGATTGTCTTTTCTCTGCTCTTGCCGACAGGATTCCGCTTTACGGGGGCGTTCTGATCACAATCACTGATACCTTTGTCTTCCTCTTCCTGGATAAGTATGGTAGGTTGCCATCTGCCGTCTCAGTTCATTCACTGCCGTCCACTCTTGAGAGATCCAAATCGTATCTGTCTTCTGTTTATCAACACTTTCCGTCTAAAAGGTGGAACGCTTTCATTATGCAGTGCAGTTCATGTAATGTTTGCGCTCTGGCTAGTGCACTTTAAAAGCTTTTTTTGATTTTTGCTTCTGAAGAATACGCATGTTGGCTAAATTACCGCCCCTTAGTGTATGCCACACCCATTTTGTAGCATCAGTCCATGCGTACACTGCACATGTGTATATGTACATTCACATGTTGTTGCGTAGCTTTAAATATACATGTACGTGTACACTTGTTATGTGTTGAAAATGTAATGATAAATACAGAATTCCAGCACTGGAAATAGATTACTCTGTGTCGAAAAAATCAGACGATCCTGAGAGAGTTTTATTGGAAAAGAATTTCTTTTAAAAAAGTGCTTGATATCCAGTTTCAGACTTGCTTGCTGTACTTCAGTACTTGGAGTAAAGAACCCTGTACTATGAGCCTTTTCGAACGAGTGGATTAGGCTTAGTCTTCGGCTTCGCTGGTTCCAGTCAACCTGAGGCAGTATTTGAATCTGCATGCAGAGGATCTGACTGGTACCAGCGAAGCCGAAGACGGAGCCTAATCCACTCGTTTCGAAAAGGCCCTATGCTGTGCATATCTGTGGCATGGACTGCACTCGTATGTTCTTCCTACCACCAAAAAGCAGTGAAGTGAAGTCTCTGTTCAGGGAAAGTGACAAATTGTTCATTCCCGTGTACGTGAACATGTAATGAAGATATGATTTTTACAATTTGAAATAGCGTGCTATGTCAATGATAAACATGTACTAGTAACTGTGATGGTTAAAACTACACTGTATATTTTCCATACGGGATACTGTGTCTGCTTCAAACGCTAGCACTTTCTGGTATTTTGCCTACTCTTTTTTTCCCCTCATTTTGTGTTCTTGTAAATTCTCTGCCGTACTGTGTACATGAGTATGGTGCGTGTACCTGCACCCTGCTTCCATTATATCACCATTCAAAACATATGCAAAGATGCATAGATTTCTTCATTTCCCTGCAGCGCCGTGCTGTGAAGTGATCCACAGGCATTGTCATGAACTGAAAAATATGCAGGTCGACGTATATCAGAAGTCTTAACACAGTAAAATATTTCATAAATTCATAATTTGATTTCTATTCCACCACGGCTGGTTGCATTTTATTATTTGGAGCCTGTCTGTCACCAAGAACTTGGCTTCAAGTGCCATATGTGGCGGCATAATTCTGTTGTCATTTATACCCAAGGCTGTTGGTTATTATATAATGAGCCAGTTTGGTATTTGAAAAAGCCAAGGTGTTTTGGGAACAAAGTGGGCATGTGAGTCAATGTATGGCTGCGCTAATGGGACAGACTGTCGCAGGCACATAGCTGTTCCGAATAGCCTCGTGCGGGGCATGTGCTGTTGGAATACTGAACAAGCTCATTCTAGAAAGCACGTCTCAAGTTACGAGCATATTGTAGAGTTTTAATTAAATTCACTTGCTAAGATCAGGTGTACTGTCCCTTGAGTGAACTTTTGACCATTTTTCCCATGACTGAAATCAACATACAGTCTTATTTCTGGTCACAAGCTTTAACATTTTGTTGTGTTTGTTAACACAGATAAGTTAAGTTTTGGTGTGGGGGTTTTTAAGAAGACTACGGATTTTGTGTCTTTCCTTTTCTGGGCCTTATAAATCTATTACATGTACGTGTGTTATTAAGCAGTCCAGTACCATATCCGATGGGCAGTCTTGTTCATTTGCGTTCCTTTGATGTGGAGACACTACATACATGGTCAACAATTTGCCCATTCAGTTGAAAATCAAGTCCAACACATTTAGAATTACATGTACATGTAGCTTTGGTCCTAGTGACTTAGGTGTAATTGTGAGGTTCCACCAGTGACTGCAGGTCTTACACAGACTGTCTGCATTGTACATGTATATCAAAGACATGCTGTGCTGTGCTTAAAATGAACATCATGTACATGTATATGTACCATTCCTATTTCCTTTAAAATGGCACTTTGCAGTGTTGTAGGACTCAAATCCAGGTGTCTGACACAAGTCACTTTTTTCGTCACTCGGACTTGACTCGAGTCACATTGGAAAATGACTCAGACTCGACCATGATGATTCGGACTCAAGCTTGGTGACACGAGTCACACATTTTCTTTAAAATTTTACAAATTTCTTAAATGACCGTAGCATTCCTTCTTAATGAAACTCAATGCCGAGGTGGCATTTTTTTCCACTTGACTGGTGAGAACGGCGAGATCTGCAACATTGAAATGCATGCATTCACGTTAAGTAGCCCAGGAGCCGGAGTCTGCGGTGCAGGCTTTTTGTAAAGAATAAAGAAAACACCTGCTTGTATTCAAAGTTTGGTGGATTCTTCTTCTTTCTGGTGAAAAACTTTGCTTTTCCTTTATTTTGAACTATAATGCTTTGAAAAATGATTAATTTAAGCAATCTGAGAAAAGCACACGTTCCTGTATGTCAAGCAAAAACCACAGAATTCTATGTGCCTGCCAAGCAGATTGGTGAATAACTTAAAACAAGTGGCTTGGATTCGGACTCGAGGCTTGTAACTCGTGACTTGACATTGGTGACTTGACTACAAGACTTACACTTTGTAAGAATAACTCTATCTACTTGCAGTGAACCCTAAGTCATTTTTTTGTTATTTCCTAGATGTTGATGTATATATGTTTCATTATTTTCAGGATTACGTAAGCTTGAAGCGTTTTTTGGCCTCCTTATCACGATAATGGCAATAACATTCGGATATGAGGTATGTGCACATCAATAGATCTAATTACTAGTCCAAAATTTTTCTAGTATGAATTCAAGTCAATCCCAAAAGTGCTACCCGTACATTGAAAATCTTTATTAGTGTTTCCAAATTATAAGTTGTGTTTCATAGGTTATATTTCCACTGAGTGTTGGGTGTGTTGGGCTGTGTTGGGTTGGGGTGGGCTGGGCTGGGTTGGGTTGTGCTGGGTTGGGCGTGGCTGGTTGGGTTGGGTTGGGTGTAGCTGAGCTGGGCTGGGTTGTGTTGAGCTGGATTCCATTCCATTTACTGATTGGCAAATGAAAAGCTACCAGTTCATATATCTGTCCTCCTGATCTTTCTCAGTACATCACCGTAGCCCCAGACCAGACGAAAGTACTGGCAGGCTTGTTCATCCCCAGGTGCCAGGGCTGTGACAAACAAGCGGGCCTGCAAGCGGTAGGCATCATTGGTGCCATCATCATGCCCCACAATATCTACCTACATTCAGCTCTCGTCAAGGTAAGACCAAAAAGAGCTTGCACGGTTGGAAATGCTCAGTGTCGGGACTGCTTGCGTGAATGGGCAAGGGCAGACTTATGGCCGATATTTTGGGCGGTCATTTTCTTTTCACTGATTGACATGCCGACTCTGTGGTTTATTTAATGTATAGGCAAGTTTAAGTGCAGTCTATGGGGGTTTTTGGTCAACCATTAGTTGATATTGCCTGGTACCCAGGATTTATGTTATGCACAGATTACAGGGAAAATTTGCCAGTGGTCATCATTCAAGCTTATCTCTTATTGTAGGCTGAAGAGGGCATTTTTGTACATGTATTTGCACACAAAATCTGTATGACCAGTTCCATTTTTGAAATGATCCACAAAGTTGGTTCCAATCCACAAGATTCAGCAATCACCCACTCAGGAGAAATCAAGCCTGGAGTGTGAATGTGTTACAAGAAAACTCAGGGACACCAGATATTCAAACTTAAGGCTCAGTGGGCCTGGTGTTCTTTTCTTGCAGTCGCGTGATGTACGCCGAGAGAAGAAAGAGGCCATCAAGGAAGCCAACATGTATTTTTTTATTGAAGCATGTATTGCGCTACTAGTAGCGTTCATTATCAACCTGTTCGTGGTGTCCGTCTTCGCTGAAGGGCTGTACAAGCACACCAATGCCGAAATCGTAAGCATGCGCCCATTTCCTTTAGCCCTTTCCCAAATTTCCAGAAATTTTCCACTGCAGGAACCCAGTGGCCCATATTTTGTACCTTAACTTTCAAGGGGTATCAAGTCTCATTAAGAGTGGAAAAAAATTGTTTTGGGCCACACCTGCCTCAACCCTACCAAGTCCGCCAAGATCAGCTGGTGGACTTTGTAGGATGTGGGAGGGTTTAGCATGAGTTGCCAGGGGGGATGCCTGGTTCATGAAGTGAACTGCTTACTCACAAGGAGGCCATAATGAATTGAAAGCGAGGTTAGAGCCTATTTAACAGATTGCTTTGATTACAATAGATTCAGTGAATAAAATTGAAACTGCATGGCTTCCCATGAATTAGATCTGTTCCATGTTTACCGTCATCATTCCAGGGTTACTGCATCTGATGGTAGCAAGAAAATTATATGCCATCCTTTAAATCAAAGAATCCTCCGTTGCGGGATGCACGTGTCCTCGCAAGTAAAACATTTCTTGCTTACCTGTGAAATGCACTAACAGATAATGCAGAATTGTCTGCCACAGGAAGTAGAAATTCTTTGCTTATGACAAGCACAGATTTTTAATGCCTTAGGCATTTGGGTCCCTTAGGTATTTGGGTCTCTCAGGCATTTTAGTCCCTTAGGCGAGGGATAATTCTGCTTAACACAAAAAACTGACAGGCACGTTACAGTGATTGCCATTTGTTTGCTTTCAGTACAACATGTGCGAAGCGCAAGACATCGCATTCAACTACACAAAATATTTCCCCGACAACACAAACCTGGTAGAGAAAATGGACATTTTCAAAGGGGTAAGGATATATGATTGGTATCATATGTGGTTATTTTCATGCATGAAAGACTGATAAGCCTTTTGCAAATTTTATTTGAATAAAATCTGGTACACTGAGTTATCTTATTGCACATGAACATAATAATTTGAATTCTAGAGACACTGGAGACACTGTTGCTATGCTTTGTGATTCGGGGCAAGCTTTTGCATAGCGACTTTCATCTCTGGAATGGACTGGTTCCTTTGTACCCTTCTTATCTATTGAAAACAGTGTATTGGTGCAAGGCATCTCTTACATTACTAAGGAAAAGCTTGCCCCGAATCACGCGGTATAGCAACAGTATCTTTAGTGTGGAGAATTCAAATCGTTATGTTCATGTGAATTGAAAGAACTCTGTTTACCACATTTTTTTCAAATTTAACTTGCAAAAGACTTATTACACCATCTGTGTTATTAAAGTGGCTGATAGTTGGTATCAAACATCAACAGACATGGTGTCCTTCCACAGCAAGGTGTTTACCAAAATAAAGTCCATTGTCAGTGTCATGCTCAGCACATGAGTAGTCTGAGGATTTTTACCAACGTCGGCTTTATGTTTGGTAAATGACTCTTAGGAGACACGTTGCTGTGGGAAGATGCTATGTTTCCTGATGTTTGATACCCACTGTAGGTCATGTGATTTAGCAGGCACATTCGGTCTACTGGAGTGCTGAGTTTGAGCTCTTAACCACTTGCTGTCGGGGAACCCTGTTTCAAGCACCATGGGTTTATACGCAGAGCCGGGCTGCCCGAAACCGGACAAAAAAGCTGGTCCATGTAAGAAAAGACCGTACTCTGAGCAAAAGACCTGCTGCTGGGAATTAGCATCATTTTTTGGCTTGCATTTTTCGAAGGTTACCCGTCCCTTTTTTTAACAGTATACCACTGTTTTGGGCATAGCGTGCTCGCGGATTAGCACCGCGGACAAAAGTGCTCCAGGGCCCCATTGATTAGCGACACAGCACCGCTGCATGCTAATCCAGCCGCATTTTAAAAGACGCCACTCGCATTCACTGGGGACAAAGGAAATTACGCAACACCTCACAATTCTGGGCTCTCTTTACAGGGCAGCAGGCCTGGCTGGAATACTCAGGAGTTAACGAAGGTTGCCTGTCAGCTTAGAGTAGCCACCAAATAGTCATTCGTGTGGGTGGAAACATCCATTAACCCTAACCTTCCCCAACCACACAGAATTAAACAGTAGTAAAGTATGTAATTCTGTGGGGATAGGTCTGGTAGGCCCATAACAGCTGGCTTTTGCATTGGGTTTGGCATACCTCAGAAAAACAAAGTCCAACAGCCTCTGTGCACAAAGTCCCATATTGGTGTTTAACTTTGTGTGAATGGGGAAGTTTAGGGCCAGCAACCCTTGGGGGGTTAGGGTTAAATGAAATGACGAATTTTTGAAGAATTTTGAAAACTGAAAATCTTGAAAATCTCCTGTATGTGTGCACTGCATTTTTTAAAGCACCTGGCAGCAAGTGGTTAACTTGTCACAGTGAGTTCACATATTGACAAGTGGAGTTGTTGTGAATTCTCAATACGTTGGTCACACACCAATCAAACAAATCCTCTTGCCCCTACTTTAAAACAAAGTGGCAATGGTTTCCCTTCAGTTTTCTGAGCAAGGTTGATCTCTTGTTAACTTTGAGTTAAGTTGAGAACTGACTTGCAGCATGAAATGTTTCCGAGTGTATTTTTACCAGTCAGTGTCGGGTAGATTGTTCCATCCAACGTGGAATGGAACATTCCAACCTCATGAAGGTATTCTTACCCTGACTCTCATTAACATGCACTATTCATTCACTTAATTTCTAATGTTAAAGAGCTTAGAGGGTCAGGTTCGCAAAGGGTTAAGCATTTGAAAAGCAATGCTTTCTTGCACACAGGGCTTGTACCTTGGCTGTGAGTTTGGTGCTGTGGCATTGTACATATGGGCCATTGGGATCCTGGCATCAGGCCAGAGCTCAACAATGACCGGCACCTACGCCGGCCAGTTCGTCATGGAGGGATTTCTGAACCTGAAGTGGCCGCGCTGGAAGCGTATCATGCTGACACGGTCCATCGCCATCCTGCCCACCATCACGATCGCAATCTTCAAGGGCGTGGATGACCTGACCGGGATGAACGATCTCCTGAACGTCGTCATGAGTCTGCAGGTAAGACGTGTCGCAAGTAGCAGGGTCTTTGTGCAACAGGTTACAGTTCATGAATAAATATTAGTTCAATGTTCTTCTCTTGCTTACTTATTTTCCAAAGATTCTAAATTAAGACACTGATTACAATCAGTGATTTAGTCAAGCCCATCTCAAGCTCTTTGACAACTCCAATGGCTCTAATCACAAGTCCTTTCACTAGACCAGTTATAAGTAACAGGTTGAACAGTGATAAAGGAATGGTTATGTCAGTGCTCATCTGAGTAGCTTGTGCCTTCACTGGCGACCGGATGGCCTTTGATATTTACTAACTCCAGCTCAGCTCTGAACCAGCCAGCTAAACCCTGGCAAGCTCAGGGGTCATGTTGTTAAGACATCTGCACTAGTGCACAGTGATCATGTGCCCATATCTGTCTTTAGTTTTGGAAGATTCTCAATTCCCCAAAGTGAGACTGTCTCCTCTTTGCTTTTTTTGACCCTCAGCTACCTTTTGCCTTGATTCCAATTCTAACGTTCACCAGTGCAGACACGTTAATGAGCGACTTTAAGAACGGAATGTGAGTATGATGCACATTACGGCCGATCAGTTCTTCAAAATTTTACCATTAACTATAAACATTCCAAGCATTCAAAGTCCTTTAGTTGGCCTTCCTGGTCATTGATTGTATTTTTTCTTTTCACCTTACAGAATCTCTAAGATTTTCTGTGTTTTGTTAGCTGTCGCCATCATCGGTATCAACATGTTCTTTGTTGTGACGTACGTGCCCTCTTTACCGCAGCACTGGGCGATGTACGTCTTAGTTGCCGTTATTCTTTGCGCATACCTTGTCTTTATATGCTACTTGGTAAGTGGAGTAAGGCAGACATAGTGGTACGGGGACAGTTGTTTTGTGGAGAAATCGGTTTAATGAAATGGGGGAAATGTCTCTGAAATGTTGACTTCATTCCCACCAGTTTGTGGCATTCTTTAGAGCTTATACCTTTTGGATTGAAATGAAAAGCACACCTTTACTGGTTGTGCATGAATGAAAGGATAGGCAAGGTGATTGGAGTTGCTTGTTGGCTGAGTGAAAAGGATAGGGCAAGCCCTTCCCGCTGGCATGCCATTTGACTAGAAACTCAAGAAAAGCAAGTCTCCCAGGGATGCTTACTAGCTGAATAAAAGATTGGCTAGTCGCTCAGGGTGACTTGTTACCTGGATAAAATGATTGGTGAGTTGCTCAGGGCAGCTGAATGAAAAGATAGGCAAACTCTTCACAGTGACTCGCTCGTTAAATGAACAGATTAGCAAGTTGCTCAGAGTGGCTTGCTTATTGAGACGGACAAGCTGTTTTGAGTGGCTTGCTGAACCAATACCAAAATGCATTCCGGGCAAACTTCATATTTACGTGCAGAGCTGTGGCCTTACTGCTCTGGTAAATCCATTCTGACACACCGTATGCATTCTTTGCAGGTCTGGTATTGTCTGATCACGTTAGGAGTGACGTTTCTGAAAAACATACCCATCCCAGTGAGTATTCCATGCTACTCCTTGAGGGTATAGCCAGGGTATAAATGTCGAATGTTCGGAAACTTTCAGTTTCATCATCACGGCTACTTTTTTTTATAAATTGACCCAAGTTGTTGGTTTAGTTTATCCTAACTAACAAAGTGGTTCCAAAACATGCAGATACATTCAAATTATTTTGAACGAAGGAAAAAAAGTTCTAGGAAAAGTGCATTCACCTTAGCGAGGAGTATCAAGAGCCTGATACTGACTTCACATCCAACTGATGTTTCAGGTTGCATGGCCGTGGTGTCCACTCGGCCGTGTTTGTTTCAAATGGTCTAGCGGACCCAGAAAGATCACTGGTTGAATGGTAAAAGCATCCTCTCTTGCAAGAAAGTGGTAACAGGTTCAAGTCCCTCCTGTGCAAACTTGTGAATTTCTCTTGCAGGTTCACTAAAAGAACACGGCACAGTCACAGTGTGGTGAAGAGCAAAACCAATGTTGAACGTGCCAACACTCCCTCCCCCCCACCAAACCAGTCCCGTCTGATGTCTTCTTTCCCAAAAAACGTTTGACAGGAGGCACTTCGTCTTAATACCGGGCCCTGAGCTGCCTGGCAGCCACGCCCTCCCTGGCAACCAACCCCTCCCCCCTTTGTGCGACAATTAGTAATGTTCCACCTGCACTGTGTCGTTTCAGTGCTGCAGCCTGACTGCACAGACGTACAATCTGGACGGTCTGGCAGAGGAAGAGGACGTTGGAGGCACCCAAGAGAGTCCCACGACAGAGGAACCCAACAGCTCCAAAGACAACGCCCATCCGTAGGGCCCCAGCCTCAGCAAGGATGGCGGGTAGCATTACTCCAAACCCTACCTTGATCTCCCAGATATCGGGTCTGACTGCAGTCAGCTTTCTCATGACCCCTAACATGGGGTCAGCTTAATAATTCTAGTAACCATGCACTATTTTGTACTGCTTAATTTTCAAATCTCTCAGTTACCTGCGTTTACATCCATCCGCTTGGGAGAAAAGAGGGGTGTATTTCATGTATTTAACCAGTGGGCGTATTTCATCTATTTAACCATGTATTACATGTAGGTATTTGCACAAGGCCATTTAAGAATCAGGGTTTCACAGTAACAATTCAAGGTTGAGATCATGAAACAGCAGCAGACAGATGTAGCACTTATGTATACGAATGTGTCTGCAGGAGCAGACGGCTGTTACATACACACTTTATTCCTGAGGTTTTAAGTATTCATGGTTTGGGGTTTACAAGGAGTTTACAAGTTTCATGGAGCTAGTAAGTGCAGAAAATATTTGATTTAGCCAATGCCAGTTACTTACTGGTAGTCCTTACACACGGTCAAACACTAAGTTATGTCGTAATACAGCTCACCGAGGAGAGGGCATTGTGTTTCTTATTACAACTCACCAATGGATGCTGCATTAGCCGAGAGCTTGTCACTTGGCATTCACAGTTTTTGGTATCTTTTGATTTGTATGTTGAGCAACCGAAATACATGTTCTGTACTCGTAGATATCCAAAGAACTACATGTATAGGCATGACCACCGGAATTGTGTGCAAATGCATACAGGTGTGTGTATTGCGCACATCTCAATGTGCTAGCACTGCCGAGTTGGGTTCAGAGATTTTGTGAAGAGGTACATGTACTTTTATCCAAATTTAGAGCAAAGCTCTTATTTATTGAGAAGGTAACTAAATTCCCACTGAATTTTTAATTAGTTATTCAAAAATTAGCGTCCCCCCCAATGCACAGACCAAGTTGAGACATAGTTTCATTTTTGCACTGGTCTCTGCAAACAGATTGTGTGATTTGTTCTCTATATATATTAGCATGTTTGGTTTATTAGACCATGGAAATGTCTCATATTTTGTAATTTGAATTTTTGGATTTTTTTTGTAGATTGAATGTTGAGGCTGCCTTTTTAAAGGCCTTGCTGATCATGGTGCCTTTATTCAGACGTACACTTCAACAGTGGTTGTCCAATTATTTTCCCATCGTTTTGGGGGTATAACAATTAGTCTGGTCCACAGATTCCTTCCTATGGTGCAATTTTATGCAACAAAACGACGATGGCCATTTGTCAGTTGCCCCCGCCAGTTAACATGGAAAGCATACGAAGGCATTGTAGAGGCGCCTTTCTGTGTGTGCGTTAGCACTTGCGCCAAGCGTTGCGTCTCTGTCGGAATCATTGCCATGGTGATTTTGACGGCCGAGCACAGCACACACGTGTGTTTTGTTAATGGAGTCGATTTCCGTGAAAGTGAAATGCATTAACACATCATGTACACTACGCACCCAAAAATGCCTATCTGGAAAGATGCCTTAACACTCCCCCCCCATGCATTTTGTGTACTCATATGTAAGGGGAAAAATGGCTGACCCATTTAGCAAGCATTATGGAAACTTTCTACAATGGTGCACATGGATAATGAAAAAAGTTACACGAACAAAAATAAGTAAGGTTTCATAATGTGTAAATATTTTGGTTCCTCTTTGTTATGAACTTTTAACAGGCATTCAACAATTCCACGGGTGCTTGGAGTGTGTAGTTTGGAAAAAAATGCAATACACTTTTTCTGATAATCAGCATAATATCATATTTAATTCGTGCACGTTTGTAATCCAATCAAGTCACTGGATTAGAGCGAGATTTTTTAACAGAAATATGTCTCACGTTATGGTGACTAGTTACTGATGGCAGACTTGGACATATTCTCAAACAACTCCTTGTCTTTGTGTGACCAATGAAATTTCTCATTGTGGTGGTGAAAAATAGAGTGAATATGTGACTCACGAGTCCTGCATGTTGTGTCTGAGTCATGAGAGTTGAGTCTGCGTCCAAGTCAGTGTTGTAACTGAGCTTTCACAAGTATTTTTCACTTGTCATCAGTAATGTGACTAGTACTTTCAGTACTAACAGCTGATGGAAAAGAAAGGATTGTCTTATAATTGACAAGTGATTACCTTATGGTATGCATCGATACTGGGATATTTGTGACCACTTCTGAAGATCCAGGAGTACTTTGAGAAGAATTTTGAGTGCTGTGTAGCACTCGGCTACAACACTCTGGTCAGAGTCATTTGCTGACTGGACTTGTCTTGACACCAAGTCATAGAAATTGCAACCGGAGGTGGGGTCGAGTCTGGGTCCCGGACTTGGGTCACACAACTCAGTTACATCTGTAGCATAAAACTGCCAACAGCTTTTATCAGAGGGCACCTCAAACCTTGTCATCACCACATTCCCATCTGATCTGAAAATACACATCTCGTTTAACATATGACAGTACTGAAAGGGTGCTTGTCCAATTCGGTTTAATCCAACCAAATATCATAAAAATTTGGAAACACTGAAACCTTTGTTTTTTCCATTTCTATGACTTGTAAACCCTAGTATTATTGTTAAATTAAACGCTATAGGTGATCTAACGAACTTGTTTAGACTGCTCTCTTTCCAAAATACTTCGCCATTTGCATGAGGTCTGTTATCAGAAAGCATGAGCTGTACTGTATGGAAGTAAAATTTTCTTTTTTTCTGTTTAATTCATACTCTGAAACATGTCCAGAGTTGTATGTCGAGGTGAACTCTCTGTATTTTTTAACAATGTACATGTTCATATCAGTGCCTTGTAACTGGATTTCCTGAGTCATATGTCTAGGAATGGTATATTTCTGTGTTTTGAAACAGTGCATGGGTTGTGAAACATTCCCGTGACTTATCAAGAGCATGCAGCATAGTTATGCATATTGATGGCATTTTTAGTGTACTTTCACTGACTACAACGCGGGTCTGGGAAGGGAGTGCTGACTTTGTCGTTGAGGATAAATTTCTCAGAGGGCACGATGTAAGCCTGATTTCCATATGGTTGTAACGATCACGGACAGCACTCGACGTGTCAAGATGCAGACAGTCATGGAAGAGATGCTGCGTGATGTCATTACATAAAAATATGAAACAAATGGATCGGAAACTTAAAACTGTTTGCATCAAATGCCATTTTTAGGTGATGATACCTCCTCGAGAAGTCAGATATTCCAGTTTGATTTATTTTGGTCAGCAATTTTGTTGACAATGGGGTTGTAATATGTCCTTAATAGAGAGAAAACGTGCAAAATGAGTGCCACTGAGTGAGAGAGAGACATCACTGTATGCCATCCAAGGCCAGCTTGGTGTGTTTGTACAGGCTTACACCTGGCGACTCAACACAGACAGTGGGGAGAGTTACATCAATTGATGACTGTTGCCATCCCTGTTTATGTCAGTCACATGAAAGTATTTCTGCATGATTGTGTATCGTCACAAAGCGACGGGTGGTGCTCTGTGCATCTCTCTCTGTTGATAAGGAAACCGGGCTTTACAGAAAACAGAGACAAACTTTGCACCATAGTTTTTTTGCGACAAGTCTCTGCCAGAGGTCAGGGAAGGATGTTTGCTGTCTTGCACTGCGTGCCATCTTGCCCTGTCTTCATCATGGGTCTTCTGGATGCATGAATGTCTTTTAAAATTACAGATCACGTACATGTATGTGCCTTGAAATTTCATCCTGCAAAAATACCCTGCAAGGTAACATCGGATGTGTTTAAAGTGCATTTTTAATTATATCAAACCTGTAAATCAAATGTAAGTTATTCAAACAAAGCACTCCTGAATATTGTGACCGTCAGTGGTGCTTTGCAGTATAACATTAAATCTTTGTAGCTAATCCAAAAAAAGTGAATCTCCACCCTTTCTGTACTTCAACTCGGTGTCAAACTGTAGTGTCCCATTGTTTAGTGTGCCCTGCCTCGATCTGATGGCTAGATTTATTGCCTTGAGAGCATGCAATCACAGGGAACATTTTTCTGAGGGTGAAACAGCAATTGGGGGGGGGGAGCCTATTTACCCATGCAGATGTAAAATGCACAGCACTGACAAAAGACCAGAAAACTTCGGCCAGACTTTAACTGGATTAACTTAGTTCATGATGATGTAGGTTATATGAAGTTTCCAGAGTTTTATCACATACCACATGCACTCAACAGTGCATTCATACTTGGCTGCATCACACTTTTTTTTTCCAGAAAACTTTGGCCAGACTTTAACTGGATTAACTTAGTTCATGATGTAGGTTATGTGAAGTTTCCAGAGTTTTATCACATACCACATGCACTCAACAGTGCATTCATACTTGGCTGCATCACACTTTTGATTATTTTCACAATACAGGTGTAGATGTCATTTGTTTATTTTTTTGGATTAATTGATGGAAAATGGCTATCATGAAATATATGGCTGACATGGCCATCACAGTGACAAATTCTTCCTTTTGTTTCCCTTTATTTTTCCTGCAACTTGTGGTCTTAAGATCGCTTAAACGTCTATTTTTTTTTGTCCTATTACGAAAAGTAGAATAAAATGGGGTACTACATGAAGTTGTGCTATTTATATACAATTTGGTTATAGATTGAGCAATATCTCAAAAGACTGGCATTTGGCCAATTTTAGTTTATGTCCCATCTGCTCAGGTCTAACAGCCAGCTGTCCACACCTGCCCCGATGCCAACAATAGACGAGGTATGCCCCCACAACAATAGACGAGGTATGCCCCCACAACAATAGACAAGGTATGCCCCACAACAATAGACAGGGTATGCCCCACAACAATAGACAAGGTATGCCAAGGTAGGAGACAGTCTGAAACATATGCAGCAAGGTATGA
>NW_019091406.1:421067-470897 GCF_001949145.1 Acanthaster planci
GAAAACTTAAATTTTGTATGCGTCGCATTTCCTTTATTTTTTGGTTAATTTTGAATCGTTACCCATATTTTTACACTCTGTGGGCGAATGAGTTTCAATAAATGAATTGACAGGAATGGCCTACAGCTCTTTTCAGGTTAAATTTTCATTAAAGTACCACTCTGCCATCATTAAGTGCCATGGGACTTTACCATGAAATTATGAAATTAATCCCTCAGGGATGTTTTGCAGATGTTTACCCAAAGCTTACTGGGTTAATCCTGCAAGGGATTTTTTTCACCGATTGTTAGTGAAACCTAACTGCACACCATTTAAAATTGAGGGTGGATCTCCGCCAAAAAAAGCAACTCAATAATAACAATCATTTTCTCCAAAAAATAAATGTCAGAGACTGTTATTTTTCGTGTCAAATTGAAGATTATAATGATATCTTTTCCAACTGGAAGACTTCATTTAAACTTTGATGATGCCTTGTGCAGATAATTGCTATTACATGAGACAAGTGCTTTCATGTTCTGTACAATGGAATTACCATAGCACGTTCAAGCTCTTTAATACCGTTTAACATACATGTATGCGATCATTGGCAATTCCTGCAAAATGAGGAAACTGAACTGGACACGGTTCTGTTATGTTACAACCTCTTTTATTTTTCACCAATAAACAAACAAGATCCTGAAATAGTTCAAAGTGGTTAAAATTCCAGACGACCGACCAACAACTAAACACTTCAGCAGGTAAACTTAGCTTTGACCAAGGCATTGGGCGAATCTGGCCTATACGGTTGCAGCACCTGTTCACGATGGTCTAGCCCCGAGGCTGTTAAAGTGCATCAATTCTGCATGTGTTGCTTGCTAATATTCACTATGCATACTCACATGCACATGCCCTGAGCACGAGACCAGTCTGTAACCAAATGACCTGTTATACATGACACGCAGAGTACACGCACACGTACATACACAGGTGAATGCACTGCACCATGTACATGTACAGTACATAATACAATGTACAGTACATGAGTCCGTCCACATAGCTTGATCTGTGGGTTGACCATAGTGCTTAATTGTAGGCTACCTGTCCAAACAGGCATTAGTGGCCCAATAATGTCCTCTCGACAAAGAAATGCCGAGACCTTCTCGGATAAGGATAACTGCGCAGGTTCAGCTGAAGCTGCTTTCTCTAAAACAAACTTTCTGAAACTGCACAATAATTGACAACCATTGCCTTCTGAATATAAATGTACAGTATACATGTATGTACTGTCAGTATTTACGAATGGTCAAATCTACGTGTACATCTGTCTACACACAGGCATCATGTTTCATCAAGTTCACAGCTCAGTGGAAAGGATCTTAGAAAAAAATGTGAAGAACCCAAACAGTTGCCTGATAATTTAAGATTTCAATTCAGTGACTGCATGAGCAATTTAAACAGTATAAAATTCCATCGGAGACAACAAAAAACAAAGCGTTGTGTGTCGACAATTAAGGCACTACCATTTGAATGAAGTCCTCAGTTTTGAAAAGAGAACATCTTAATCTTTCATTTGATACCAAATTACCAATTTCTGATTTATTGTTATGGTGATGGGAGGAAATGTCACTTTTGAGTTTTCTTGGGGGAGCGGTTATCCTGTACAAGAAAATTAGGTTACGGGCCACCAAACAGTACCTGTTCTAGCAACACTTTCATTGTAGTAATAATAGTATTTACAGCTCGCTTGTGTTTCAAATTTCTATGCTACATGTATGTACTCACACGCCCTTTCTTCAATGTCTTCAATTCGTTCTTCAGAACTGCCTGCTCCTTAATCTGCACACAGATGAAAACACGGATGTTGTAGCAGAATCACCTTTGAGGTTGTTATCCTTATTCTTACTAGGGTCTCAGTCGGCTACAACACGGAGGAAGGAAAATGGCTACAACAGTTTCCAAAACTTGCCATGCACACCAGTAACAGTATGATGCTGGCCTACATGTAGGCCTAGTCATGGCCTAGTCAAATCCCTTCCCTTGTCCCGCACTAGGCCTACTACTACTACTAGTATGACTAGTACATGTATCCCATTTTTAGGGGAGTTCCATCCCCCCCCCAAACTGTGTGGCGTCTGACATCCACCCCGCTCCAACCCCACACTGGACCACAGTTTTGGGGGTAGGTGGGGGTACCTCCAGAACTGTGGGGTCCGACGTCCGCTCCACTCGTGGAGTGGACGTCGGGNCGGGGATAATGAGTCTCCTGTTCAACTTCAACCAACCTTCACATTTTTTTCAATCATCCCTTCCTTTAAGGAGGGAAGATGCCTGATCTAAGACTTCTGTCAAGTCTGCAGCCTAACGTTAGGCCTCATGACAGTACTGTCAATGTCAAACACAAGACAAAGTTTACATGTATGTACAACTCTGTGCCAGAAGCGGTGCAGATTTTAAATCTTCTCCTCGTGTCATCCACGAAATGAACAAAAAAAATGTCAGTGTAAGAAAAGGAGACGGCTGACCATGAAAGGAAAGTTTGGATGCTAGGGTAGAATTAAACCGCCACTTGTTTACCATGTTTACCTTCGCATCAATTTCCTCCATAACTTCCGCTCGACTGTGCGGCCCGGATGTGCTAACTTTTGAGGGCGCTGTTTACTGACGCACGTGCTCTGAACTAGCGGCCGTGTCTTTTTCTTCGGGTTGGCGGAATTTTTGGTGCCACCTGCTCAAAAACGGAGATAATTCGCTTAGTATTATTTGAAACAATGATAAACCAACTAGGCTCTTGTACATAAACCATTAAATGCCTCCCTGCAGAATAAGCAACAGTTTCGTGGCAGCTTGGTAGGACATGATTGTTATGTTTTTCCTTCATCTCAGCTCCCGCCACCCGGGCCGCCGCGGCGCGCCAGGTCGACCTGATTTGGATCACGACCAGGGGCGTTGCTAGGATTTTCTTAGGCCTTCGCAAACTGAACTTGTCCGTTCCGATTGATTCGTAAATTTCTTTCAACCGTTCGACCTTAGACACTATTAGTATCTACCCTCATTTAGCGATCACTTTGAGTTCTCGCCTTACGTGTCTTACTGTTGAACGATGTTTGGGCCTAATTGAATAAAATCAATTTAAACAAGGTTTGGAAACATTACTGAATTCAGGCGAAATAGGCCTATGAGGACCATGGTTGAATACTGTTGGAAAGTAGTGTTCAGTATTTTAGTGATCTCTTGTCACCATCCCGATTTTAGTTTTGCATTTGTGAGTTTGCTATCTCGACTTTGCTCTTGAATTCTCTTGCCCCTGGCAGATTGATAGTGTCGCTTTACACGTAATAAAATGTACATATTGCAGTGACGTTGACCACTTGTCCATTCACTGTGACGTCTTTCTGTAAGTACCCAAGCTTTTATTGTTGAAAAGACCCTCCACTTTCTCCCACTCGAATCCTTTTATCGAGAAGTAGGATGAACCTTGTTCTTTAGCGTTTCCCTGGCTGTGGAGTAATTTTATAACCTACACGCTATTTAAATTCTAAAAGTTCAGATTCCGTGTGCAGTAGACCTACATTAAACCTTCAATGATTCAACTTGATTATCAAGTCAGGATCACTTTACCTGTGTTTTCGATTTTGATACTAATTTGGGTATCACCCAGAAAACATTTTTATAATTCACGGCGTTTTCATGTACCTGCACCATTTTTAATTTGGGTTTATTTCTAATTCTGCTGAGGAAATTTGAATGATGCCGCCGAGTATGGCATGAAAAGATTGATCTGATTACGGAAGCATTGAGCAGGAACCACGGAAATACCACTCTGTGCTTTGTGAATCCTCACTGCACAAGCTACCGAACATGTCAGCCTCCAGTCCAGCCTCAAGTCTCTCCCTGACGGGAATGTAATGATAAACCCAGTCCAATGATTTTCATCTTTACTGCTTGCACATAATAGGAATGCCTATCCCAGCATGGATTGCAGCACTAAAGTCAGAGGGTCGGTTGGCTCAACTAATTTCTCTCACAGTTTTAAAGCGGGGAAATTAACAGGCATGTAAATTTAGGATATATGGTTGTGGAAGGCGCGAGTGTAATTTCGGACATCTTTGATAAAATAATTCTCTCCTGGTCCGTCCATTCTATTTTGTACGGCATGACACCAATTAAACAAACCTAAAGCTCAATTTGCACAATGATTTTATTTATTTTGGTCAAAAAAGTCAACCAATCTGACAATTAATCTTGCTTTCTACTAACAACGTCCTGATACGTGGCTTGTGAATCTTTACATGAAATGCCCCTATTCCCGATGCTAGAGTTTTTTGCTTCAGCACTGGATGGTATTCACTCCAGTCTGTGGATGGAGTTGTATGTTGGCACTTGTATTCAGACTGAGCCAGAATCCTGTATCGAGCCAGGTCACAGTTTCTGCTGGTTACAAGTGTGCCTGGGCCAATCAATGATGACCACTGATGAAGCCGTAGCTTGAGAAGCCTATTTCAGACACGGACTTCGCTGTTTTGAGCTTCCCTCAATACCACCTGGATTTTTCCTCCAACGTCTCAGACCGACATTCCATTATTGTCCCTGGAATGATTCCCGCCTAACAAACCCAGAGAAGCTGAAGTCTCCCTGGCCCGGTACCAGGAATAAATAAATACCCGGAGCTTCCCAACAGCTAATTTGAATATGAAATACCGTCAAAGTGGACGATTTTCTTCACAAAATAATTGGAGTACTGGGTGCAGACCATTTCAAGACTGCCCCCTTGGCCAAAAAACAACATCCTGGATGATTGTTTTCACTTCTCTATGATCCCATATTCTCGGATCTTGTTGAAGAAAAAGCGTTCAAGCGTGTTGGCGCACTTGACGTATTCTGTGTCGGCCGCGTTGTACGCCCGGCAATTGCTGAAGATCCGCTGCATGTCAGCTATAAATAGTTTCTTGGAGCAGTAGTACTTGTTCTTCAACCTCTCTGTCATGGTCTTCAAATCTAAATCAAAAGGGAAAAATGACGGCAATCAGCAAAGTCTCAAATCAAAAATTTAGGGGGGGGAAAAGTTTAACAACTGCAATAAGCAGTCAACATTACAAGTGAAAGGGTCACGTATTATTTACGCTGTTGATAACATTTTAGAGATGAAAATCTTCCACTATTTCCTGTCAACTTGATGAACTTAATCCATGATTAATGACCATGCAAAATAGGTCTTTGCAATTCAGGCCATGGCGCTCGATGACAAATGATAAATACTTCAGGGCAATTGGAAGGAGGTAAGCTTCAACTTTCCAGTATTTCTCCCACGGGAGACGTATTAACGCATTAATGTAGTGCACTGTGAGTGACCACTTTTTCTGTGCATTGACCCTCGGATGCGTTCTGCTTATGCAAAGTTATTGCATTTGTTTATGCATATTGTCCTTAGCTGCTCTGGCCAGCCACATCCAAAACCAACCAGCAGCGGCTGGGAGCAACACGTGCATCTATGAGAGGTAGCCGCAGCCACTAGCCAGTAAGCCCAGGGGTTATTTCTAGCCACTGCACAACTATCCCCAGTAGATTCGATCGCCATCACCACCTCGCAGCATCACGTGACGGCCTTCCAATACCTCCTTACTGTCTTCATAGCAACCGTGCTGACAGGGATCTACCCACAATGCAACCCTTCGACAGAAACTCACCCATTGGATACTTGATGTGATCGTAGTAGTCTGGTGCCTCAATGACCTCCACGGGCTTCAGGAAGGGCCAAGCACTGGTGTGGTTCTACCATAACAGAAAAATAATGCAGTCATCAATATTCAGCGAGCACAATTTCTACAGGCAAGCATTCTTACCACCGACGGTAGGCTTGAGTTCATTCCTAGATCCACAAAAACTGTCTCTCAGGAATACATGAACAGCAGATCAATAAAAGGTAATCTGTCGTGAAACAACTTGGACAAGATTGCAAGAAGTCAAATCCTGTAACTAATTTACAAATAAAGTCTACGTGTATTGTTTATCCCTGGCGGGGATCCCATGCAAAGGGCTCATCAGATTTCACGGCGCTGCTTACCGCTAGCGAAAAATCGGCACTTACCACAGCAGAAAATTCTGCGCTTACGCTGAACGTATTTCACAGGTAAGCGAGGAATTTTGGCTGGTGTGCATGCGTACATCCTGCAACTAAGGATTCTGTGCTTAAAGGGTTGGTACAAAATGGGAGACCGTAAGCGCGGAATTCTGCGGTAAGCAGCGCCATGAAATCGGGTCCTGATATCAATCCATAAAAGAATTACTGCTTTGTGACCTCAAAACTTGCTTATCCATTTTTCAGGATAAATAAACCCATTCCGCAAAGGTAAATCTACAACTCCGCAAAACAAACTGATCGTAATTCTCCCAACCAAAATATGTGACCCAAAAATCTGAGAAACTCCAGAAACTGAAATTTTTCACAATGTGTCTTTCATTTCCCCTCCTTCAAAAAGTTTGTGAAAAAAAAACAACCTAAAATGTAGCCTTGCCCCTCAGAAAGGCCATAAAAGGTTGCATATAAAAAAATATTCAAAAACCTCTCCCCCCCCCGAAATTTGGTTCTGGATCCACCCTTGTTTAGGTGTCTCATCTTACCTTGGTCGCAGTCAGTACTGTCTTGAACAGCTGGAGCACTTGCTCTTCGCTCATGTTGGACAGCTTGGTGGGCGGCGGTTTCTCCTTGGGAGGCCTCCAGCCTGCCTCAACTGAAAAGAGAAAGGTTTTTCTTGTGCTTGATTCCTGGCTGTCTTTTCTGAGGCACACACACCAGCTTAGAAAAATTATCTGCTAAGCAAGCCTGCTCAAATCTGCCTCTGGATGTTAAGGTATTGAGGCTGGCTTACCGAGGCCAGGGATGCTCTCCAAGGGTATCTGCCTCACTCCTTCCTTGAAGCAGGTCAGCCCCGGGTACACCTTACGTACCTCCTCTTGTTTCCGTTCTATCAGCTTCTTGACAATCTAAAAAAACATAAACAGTATCCAGAGTGGTTAGGCCAAGTAAGATTTTCACATTTTTATCGCCAGGGTTTTTTAATAAAGTAGGGCTTGGGGCTTTTTTTAATTTTCTCGGTGGCCGCAATTTTCAAACAAATTTTTAACAACTGTTGGTGTTTCCACAGGTAAGACACAGTAAACATGTTAAAAAGACAAGCTGGATAAAAGGACTGAATATATTTACAGTGGTTTTGATAGTTTCTTAGCAATTTTTTTGGTACAATTTTGAATAAAATTTTTTTAAGCACCCTCCAAAAACAGATTTGGATGCAGCCTTTTTAGAACTGATAAATTTTTGTTCCAGTCTAGTCTGTCAAATCAGGACCCTAACTGGAAATAATGCCCCCCTCTAAGGGCTGAGATTGGCAGAAAATGAAATGTCCATGAAATAACTACCAATGGTTTTAAGTGCCCCACAAAACCATAGGGCCTATGGTATACATTTATGTTTGCCTGAAGACACCCCTTAAAGTATCCATTTCTTGTGTGCTCTATCAATTTTCATGTTACAAACACCTTAATGGTAAACTCTGGATGTTCCAGATTTTGAAAGCGATTGTTTGAAAAATATCGGAATTAGTCAAATCTGATGAAAAAATCCTGAACTCAGGAAAAATCCTAACAAATCTCGACCTTGCCTCTTACAATTAACAAACCAATGCACCTCTTCTTTCCAAAATGTATACAATATTCAGATCGTGGTTATTATGTTCAGGCAGAAAGAAAACCACTTCCTGAATGAATTTGCCAATTACAAGAAACTAGTTGATTTTTCTTTGATGGCCTTGCCTCCTTCTGCCGCCTGATGATCTGGGAGAACTCGGTGTGGGGGATGCGGGGGTTGAGCTGGCAGCCCATCAGCGTGGCGCCCTCGTAGTCCTTGATGTAGCCCACGTAGGCTGACTTGGGCAGCTTGATCTCCTTGGAGAAGCCCTGTCACGAAAAGTGCATGCGGGAAAACTTTGAACGGGACTCAACAACACAGAAGGTTCTTAAAAATTCTGGAAGTCTTTAGGAAGAACCATCGATAATATTAAGCGCTTGGATTGCACTTTATCACCCACGCTCACGACCAACAGACCAGTTTTTCTGCAACAGCTTGAAATTAGCATCACTTGATCTTCACCCTCATATGTATCCATTTTTATACACCCCGGTGGACAGAAGAAACTGTGGTGAAGTGTCTTGCCTGTTTCTTGAAGTATCCAATGGCGTACTCATCGGCAAAGGTCAGAAAGTGCAGCAGGCCATGCTTGATGTGGTAGTCCTTGAGGTGGTTCATGAGGTGGGTGCCATAACCTTTGACCTGCTCGTTGGAGGTCACGGCGCAGAAGACGATCTCGGTGAAGCCCTGGGTGGGGAACATGCGGAAGCAGATGCCACCGATGACCCGGCCGTCCTTGACGAGGGCCAACGTCTTGTGCTTGGTATCAAACACCAGTCTGTTAAGCAGGGGCACAAGCATGATTGGGTTCATCAAATCCATTAAAATCAAATCCATCAAATCAAATCAATCAACTGATCAGCCCATTAAACAAGAGGTACTCCGCGAAACCTCTGAAATCTCATAAAACCTCAAGGTAAACTCTGAGTAACCCTTCCACTTACCTCCTGTTTCATTTTGCATTCTTCCCGCATCTATTCACCCTCTATACTGAACTAGTCAACAAAACTGCTGCGTGAACTTTGAGGCTTCCTTCCAGAGGATGCAAGAAGGTAGCCAATTACTTCAACCAAATATCTCAACCATTCCATGTACATTATAGTTAATAAATAATAATAAAAACCATTTGTAAAGTGCCATCTATCGAGTAAACTATTCCGAGGCGCTGTAATATCATTATCTCTGCACATTGGGCTCACACATCATCTAAACATTCCTAAAACCATCTTAGCTCCTTGGGGAGTACACTAGCCCGGTGCTGCCATTTCAGTGCAAATGGCCAAACATTAAACATACCCGTGTCTGCCCTCACAGGTACCAATTTACTCCTGGGTAAAGAGAGGCACACAGGGGTTAAGTGACTTGCTCAAGATCACAACTTGCTGCCACCAGTTGGATTCAAACCCCTGACCCGATGATCAGAAGCTACAAACCCTAATTACTAGGCCACATGCCTCCCACAAAGTTTCCACAGATGAAGGTAAACACAAAATTAGAACAAAGCTAGGCACAAATTGAAAGATGCAAGTGGACAACATACTCGGCAATTACGGTTTCGCAACAAATTAATCCATTTCATAGTGTCATTTGATTCAATGTTTATATAATTAACCTTGCATAAACAATTTCTACGAGCAAAAACAAATTGGAGTTTGATTCTGGGTACATTTTGAGAGAGTTATTTTGGGGAATTGGCCAACAGAGTTGGGCTTGATAGAGTCAACGAGTTCTGCTCATACCTGGTGATGTATTCCTTAGGCATTCTGGGGAGCTGGTGGGAAAACACATTCTGCAAACCGATCAGCCAGATGAGCGTCTGACGCGATGGCTTGCGCGTGATGGAGTTGCCGATGACGTGGAACTCGATGACACCCCGACGCTCCTCGTTACGTGCTGCCTCATCGCGGGCAGCGTGTGCCGAGAACAGGCTACTCTGTGGTGTGTATAAATCAAACACAGTCTGTATGTTAATTACGTATATATATTCAGCCAATGAGATGATGATTTTATTTCCGAATGCTGGAAACAGACACTTGCGTGCAGTGTCTGCCATGTTCTTCGGTCAACAGCTCTCCAGGGCTTACATTGGGACCAAGTTGCCTCGACAGAAAGTTGGCGCATTTGGTATGAGAACTCACGATAAACTGGCCCACAATGTTTCATCAGCGATACGAAAACAAGCAAGTGTGTTACTTGTCTGTTTCATAGCCTTACTTGTTGAAACAGCTCACAGACACACCAAGCTCAAGAGAATTTGATTTGAACACTTCAGCTGTAAACATGGACAAGTGCAGCTCGTCTTTGGTCCCTTTTCAAAATAAAATTGGAAAAATCTTTGGCATACCTCTGGGCCCACCATGGCAGCAGGATCGGTGATTGTTGACAGCACCTCGCTCACAACCTTCATTGGAATATCATCTATGGGCGAAATGTTCACAAAACTTTCAAATTTATGTGACAGAAAACAACTTTTTGATGAGAACTGCACAAAAGGAAATTTGAACAAGTGACGAAAAGAACACAAGCTTGCACTTTCCCTTTGTTAAAAACTATGAACAAATAAGTTTATTATATCAAAAACGCTCCTAAAAAAATTAATAACATCAAATTGTGTAGTACATTGTATTTAATTTCCAGATATTTTCTTCTCTTGATTACAACTTCAACTCTTAACCTACAAACCTCTTAAAGTTCAGCCAAGTAAGAGTGAATGCATTCATTTACTTTCATTTTATTTGTGTACGTTTTATTGTCTCACAGACAACAACATTCTGAAAATATCATGAAGTTGACTTTCTTTACCTTCTAGAAGTCTCTGCCTTTTCGCATCTTCGATTGTCTCTGAGTCATCTGACTTTCTTTTCTCTGACCCTAAAATGAAAAAAATTTGATAAGAATGCACAAAAGTTCTCAGGCTTAGATAGATGAGGTCCGGACTACCAAGCCACAACTGCAGAGTTCCTGCATAACTATATTTATTTAGGACAAATGAACAGGATGACGACTTGACCAACCTTTGATTTAAAAAAATCCTATCACATAAACGGTTTTGACTTGCATGGTGCATATTAAAACCCCATGTCTGTGTTACAGTCAAGACCGTCATCCGACCAGTTGCTCGTAATGGGGCAAACAATGACAAAGGAATGCTTTTGATGCAATTCATTTGAATAGCTTGTGACTTGAATTCACACCAGAGATCTTTTGTTGGTCTTGTGGGGTTTTGTGATGGTCTTAAGTGATCTCAGCTACAACAACGCCCCGTGCAAAGTAACAGCATCTGCCCTCCTAGATTTTTCAGGATCTGCAAGGTCTAGAGTGAGTGAGTGGTATGCAAGCACACAGTAAAGCCTCAGTTTTGACCAATTGTCTTGTCGGTACCTTTGTCCGTAGCTGCGTCCTCCGTATCTCCATTCTTCCCTGTCTTCTTGCTACTGACCAGGCCGGGACTGAGGTTGAACGAGGTACTGCTGTCGGTGGATGAGGCTGTGGTTGCTGTCGTAGTGCGTCCTGCAGCTATCGCACCAGTGGACGTTGTATTTGCAACTGCTGTGGGACTCGCTGTGAAAGGAGGTACCACCCCCCCAACAAGTTTGAAACAGATGTTTTCCAATCTTAACTCCAGGGTCCTTACAGTAACATGAGATGGACGCTATATGCGCTGACCAAAAATCTTAACTACTTAAAAATGCTATATATTAGCACAGACTCGTAATAGTTAGCAAAGCATACAAATTTGACCCTATCGTTCTGATGGGCATGCTCAAAACATTTATATTTTTTAAGATACAACTTGAGCATGTATGCGACCAGGATCACCTCTGATCTTCGACACCTTGTTAGAATCACGTTACTCTAGCAACAAGGCTGAAGGCTGAAAAAAAAAAGAGAGAAAAACCCCACAAAAGCATTCACGCTCTCCAAAGCAAAAGGTGTCAGAAGCGTCAACCTACCGTTGTCGGGTGTCGGGGAGGTGGCTGGGAGAGGCATACTGCCAGGCATAGGGGAGAAGTCGGGGTCCCAGATCGGTGAATTTGGGCCGTAGACCTCCTCTTCCAACATGGACAAAAACCTGGACATGCACAAACACAGAGATGAGGTATGACATTCATAAGACAAGGGTGAAGGTTTCTGGTCAATGTCCCAAGTGCCTGTCCAACCTTTCCATGGCCAACAAAATGCAAACTTTATTACTTCACAGCCGGAGTGCTTCTTATTATCAGCACTGTAAGCATGCTTTACCGCAGAATGGATGTCCACTGATATTTTTAAATACTGAAACAAATTACAAAGTTCAAACGTTTTCCTACAAAGTGATGCCAAAAATGTAAAAAAAAACCTCCTGAATCCAAGTAACTTGTGGTGAAATTACATGTATGTGGGCTCAGTCGCATGTAAGCTCATTTACTAATGGACAATAATTTACTCCAGCACAAAAATCTAATGCTTATTCTGCACGAATGGTAAGCAAACTTCACTGAGGGTTCTACGCTTACAAAGTTTACCCACAGTTTCTGTGCTAAAACTGTAAGCACAGAATGGCGATCATAAGCGCAGAATTTTGCGGCTAGCTCTCTTGAAAACTAACCTTGGAAAGTGAGTCAGCACCAGGGTACGCTTCTCGGGGGGCATCTTGTCCTTTTCAGCCCGAAACTTGTCCAGTAGCTGCCGCCGCATCACAGTGAAGACTGACCGCAGGAGTGAGCGGCCAAAGATATGGGTGGTCTCGTAGCGGGGCAGGCTGTCGCAGAACGTCGGCACGTGGCAGTAGCACAACCACCTGAGGCAGTGACGCAAGTAAGCAATGCAATCAACAACGAGGGGCGGAAGTGACCGCAAGTGACCGCAAGGAAATAATGTTAAACGTCCCGAAGAGAAGATGAGGTTTCCGGAATGGACTCAAAAGCTAAGAAGCAGGAGTACTAGTGTTGTACCTTGAGCCCCCCAAAATAATGGACGTTTAATTTTATACTACGCTTGAATAAATTCCCATCGTCTGATGGTGAGGGTCGATCACATTCACGGCGACTACTTGATAATCACCAGTTGATAGAACATTGTTCTATCCAGTAGGTACGGACCACATTAATGGCCGCGCAATAATGTAGTTCATCAAGCAAACAGACGATAGCAATAAACACAAAGCAGTCTTCTTTCTCAGACATGAAAGTTCTGATCTCTTAGGATCTGTTTCTTTCACATGGATCTGGATCTCAATCAGTAATCCCAATGCTGGTTCACACCATCCATTAGGTGGGTTCTGGAGTCGGTGAACCAGTGACGAATGACTGATTGAGATTTGGATCCGTGTGAAACAAACAGGCTCTTAAATGCTGCTGTTCCTGATAGAAGGAAACCCAATTCAATATGTTACCAAACCATTACACCAACGGGCAAAACACACTGGAACATCTTTTGAAGGATTAACAGATTCGGATTGAGATCAGTCACTTTTGGTACAATTTTATTCTGGACTGAGGTATTGCATACATTTGTACGACAAAGTAGGGCATGATTAAAAGGGCCTAGAGTGCCCAGAGCGCATAAACCTGTTGCTCAGCAAAAGTTGATTATCGGCCAAAGTCACGGCTGGTTCTCAGCTGGTTTCTGCTTAGTGCATCAAACAGGCAAGCAATATTTTTGATGTCATTTGACCCTAATTAAGCTGTTCTTCCCCACCTGGTGTAGTTGACTTTGTACGCGGCCACATCGTCCGTCTGAGCCCGCTGCTTTCGGACAGTGGGCGTCTCCAGCTTCCAGTGGTTCAGGCAGTGCAGGAACATCTTGGCCAGGTCATACATGGTCTGCCAGTCCTTCTGGGGCAGGTGGCCAAACTTGTAGACAACAAAGTTGGTGACGCCCTGGTGCGGTGCGACAACTATAAATTATTCTTGCCAAGTCCCTTCTGAATACGCTATGTAAATTGCTTCTGTTTTGGGGAGATAATGTTGGCTTTGATGGTTTGGTGTGGTTTGGATTCAAGGTTTCCCTGAAGTTGTAAACAGGAGACTGATATGCCTAAAGTCCAAAAACCTACTCTGAAACATATAGAGGCAATTTTCGTGAGAATGTGCACAAGTGTCTTTGCAAGTTCACTAGTCAAATGGCAAAAAATGGACTGTTACATGGAGATTAACTTCCTGTGAGAGGGCACTGCTGCAAAATGTCTGTGGGGCAGACTTTGAATGATTCATATATTTCTAAAGTAGTCCACATTTCTGTACCTTATTAATGCTTGGTTTCTCAAACGGCGGGCTGCCCAGAGGGCCTTCCACTGACGGTTTGCTCATCTGAAGGATGCATTTCCTCAGGAGCTGGTGGCATCAAGAATACAGATAGGTATCACATAGTTTTTAGCAATCAGTTTTCCAGGTCTTACACCATGTACCAGGAAGGCAAGAAGGTCAGTGTACTGGATGCTCTGTGACTCTTTGTTAAAAATCTTGAGATAGCAATGTGAGTGAGTTACTCATAATAACACAAGTATACTCCTGAATGCACAACCAACAGGGGTGTGACCTGTGGGTATGTTCGCGGCAAGACTCAGAGGATACTCGCGCATCATGTGGTCTTTCGTGTTAAGAAAGGTAAGCATTTTCTGTTGCCATGATGTGATCCAAGAGGAATGCTCACACAGCATTTCCCCGTAGCCCTCCCCCCCCGGTAACGAGCGTAACACGCGAACGCAGCCATATATACACGAGAGAGCACTCTAGAGAGTAAATCTTTGGGGAAATATCCTAGAGAGGACGATGCTCACTTTGAAGAGATAGAAGTAGACCTGCTTGGTGTCTGCATCCTCTTCTTTGTGAACGCAGAGGAAGAGGTTCTCCACATCTACGACGATGCCTAACAAGCGGTTGATCTCTTCATCTGGAACATTCTCCAGATGGGACACGTGGGCAGCTGCTCAACAGAAACAAAGCATATCATATAAAGCCATGGAACAAGGATATCTTGTAAAAAAATAGAGCAAGCATTCTGTAACATTGTCAAGGGTGTACTCGACAGCGAAGTATGGAACTCCAATTAGCGGTCATTTCAGGACCCAAGAAAGTGCTAACATGCAACCCCAAAACACGACGGGCACATTTCTGGAAAAGCCAACTTCAGTGATTAAACAGGCCAGTTACATGTACCAGATATCATAGACACGTCCTTGTCCATCACAGTGCATACTGAATTAACTAAGTGCAACAACCTGTGAAATGTTCACCATGAGATGTGCTTACCCTTGAGCAAATGTTTGTGCTAAAGTTTAAAAAAATTTGCTGAACGGCAAACAGCGCCATAAAATTAGGCCCTAATCAGGATACCAGGCACTGATAATGTCCCTCGCTGAAGGCCTCTGGTTACCTATATACGAGTTTTTTCTGGATTCACGACCAATGGCTCAAAGAAATGGCCCAATTTTCCACAACAGACACATGAAAAACAAAGCCCTCACATGAGTCCAAAGCGTGTAGCATTTTCATTCATTTCTAAATGTAAGAACATGATCCTTGCACATGGGTTGAAGCTGAACCCTGAGATGGGTTCTCAGATCGCTGTATGCCTTTCACCCGTTGCCGTGGTAACTCACCTAGCTGGTGATTGCAACTCCTGCAAGGGTCCGACAAACTGGCAAGGGGAGTGGCTATGTCCAGGCGGCTGGGCTGCGTGGGTGTCGGCGGTGGATTCGGGTTCTTCCATCCATTACATTTGCAAGAGTCATCAGCCTGCTAGACAAAAAGAGAGTACAGGTAATCTATCAAACTGTACCTCATTGCATTGCTCCCAGATCCTTCATAATCCAATGGAAGGTTTGATTGATTCTGTAGGATTTACATGCAAATAGTGGTTGACTAATCGTTTCAACGTTTTGTTTTGGGCCTAGATTGTGTACAGTTATTATACACTTATGCGTAAAATGCACTGTACATGTATGTAATTATGGAACAAAAAATCATTGAGTAAAAATTTTCAAGTCAAAAAATTTGAAAAAAAAATGCTTATTGCCCATGTTTAGATTAGAATGATCAGTTTGGTGGGCACCTTTAAAATGGCAACTTACAAGTGGACACAAGTTCACCATGTTCACAATTAAATATAACGTTAGGGCCTACTGCCTTTTTAAATTTCATGCAAGTGTTAATGTTCACACGGCTTAGGCCCCCAGCCCTATGCTAAGCCCGTGGGCCTGTTTGTTTCACGTGGATCTGGATCACATGTTATGTTTACTGAAGCACTGTGCGGGCTGTCGGAAATAGGCGTCTGATCGTTATCAAATAAAACTTCGCCGCACTCAATCTTGGAGCACAATAGTGGAATTAAATACACGGCACTCCGAACAAATCAAGCAAACCTTGCAACTTGAGTACACGCCCAGTTTCTCCAGCTTCTTGGTCTTCGGATAATTCCGGACCTGTGTTTTCCTCTGAGCGATCCTCTGGAGGTTCATCGGCCGGCTGATCTCACCTGGATTGATCTGTGTGGCCGACGCCCGGCGCTGGCTCACCAATTCCGCGTTTGCCGAGCCAGAATCCGGTGCAGCAGTCGCCATTTTGTGCAGAGCTGCGAACAAAGAGGATCGGCAGTTCCTAAAACGTATTCTTTAAAAGGTGAGGCAGTCGATTCCCGATACGCACAACGTCTGCGTAAATAATAAACTCCTTGTGGGGCATGTATTCTTTAATATTTTCAGCGGTTTTCAATTTTACTAACGCAACATAAGACTGAAGGCCTAATTATTAAAAAAAAAAAACACTAAATAGCGCTGCTCTGCAGGTACGGTGGATCTTGATTCTAGAGTCCCTCATGGCACGTCTGTTTTTGTGATATGATGTTTTATATAAAATCCTCCGGAAGATTTTACTTTAATGCCCCAATTTATCATGATTCATGCTGGGCACCGAGTGTGTTCCTTCCTCCATGGTGAATCATGGTCCTTTTTAATATAATAGCTCCATGCATGGGTGAATCTCTCCTTCTTAGAACTGAACTGTGCCTCACACACTCTGTGTGGACATAGTGTAGTGTGCCTCACTCCCCCTAAAATCACTAATTCTGCCATGGCAGTAGCTGTTTCTGCAGAGAACAGTGGGCCTATTGAGGACTTCTTCATTTTTTAAAAAAAACTTTGTACAGGTGGTGTATTCAAGTAAAATCATCCCAAATTCTCGATTGATGTTAACAGGCCCTTTGCTTTTGACAGCTGTCCCATCATGCCCATGACATGAAACAACACCATCATCCAAATGAAGCTAAAGCAGCTAGAGAGCCACTTACAGCAGGTAGACGTGTTTGAGAAGCCCAAGATTCTCCTGGAGCAGTACCCGACCAGGCCTCATATTGCAGGTATCCTATGGAGAGCTCAATGCTTCCATCAGTCGATTTTACAAGTCAAGTCACATGACAAGTTGCAAGATCACATGACAAGAATTTGTCACAGTTCATGTGAGAATGCATGACAGGATGACTTGTCATGCATGGACTTGTAAGGATTCATTGGAGTTAGGCCAAAATATTTTTCCTCAAGTGAAAGCTCAAAAATGTGATGGTAAGTTAGGTAACTCTTTCAGTGATGCATTTGCAATCAATTTGAGTTTCCCAGAATCAATTGCTTCAGTTTGATGATAGAAATTCCTGCCTTAACTTGTAATATAGTAAAAGTAGCCTCTCTTAACCCTAACACTCCTCAATCCTCCAACAGGTGAAGGATTGAGGAGTGTTAGGGTTAATCCTTCACCTGTTGGAGGACTGAGGAGGGTTAGGGTTAATGATCCATCAAGCATTCTCATGGGCAAAAGAATCCTTCATCAAGCTTAACTGGATATCTTGAAGCGGTCAGCATTATTTTGTATTCTAATCAATTACCAAGCTTTCTTGGAATGGCCTAGAATGATGGATTTGGGTCCAATATTGTTCTATCATTCAATAGATCCAAAGCCTTTCCTTTTGCCATCTTTCTGACAGCATGCATGCTGCACACAATGGATGCTCGATACGGTGACCTCCAGGGTAAACTCATCGCTGATCTGGGCTGCGGTTGCGGCGTGCTGAGCATAGGGGCTGCCATGCTGCAAGCAGGGTATGTCCGTGCACTCATAAGCACAAAAGCCATGTCTGAATCGTGTGTCTGGAGCTAGGGCTTTGCCAGTTGCATTGAGACACCTGCTGACAGCAGATATAGCCATAGCTCTGGAAGTCCATTTCAAGCATGGCCCTATTTACATTTACTGCCTCAGGCAGCTGCCAAACATTCCACATCTGTTCAGGAGATTGTAAGTGTTGAGTTTTGTGGAGGGATGAAAAACGGAGAGCCCAGAGAAAAACCCTTGTGCCACAGAAGAGAACCATGAACAACCCTACTCACATGGATGTAATGTCCCAGGCTTGGAATCGAACCCAGGTCCACAATGATGAGAGGCAAGTTCTTTATGCACTGTCCACCTGCGCCACCCTCAAGAAATGGCATGTGGTGTCATCAGTCTCTTACTTGTACCAATAATCAAATGTTTGATATCATTTCAATACATTCAGCCTGGTCATCGGCTTTGACGTTGACGGGGATGCCCTGGACATCTGCGCACAGAATGTAGAAGAGTTTGACCTGGGGTCAAACGTCGACCTCATGCAGTGTGACCTGACCTCGCTGGAGTCCGGGCGCTGGGCCAAAATATTTGACACAGTCATCATGAATCCACCATTTGGAACCAAGCACAACAAAGGTGAGGGAAGAGATTCGTCACCATTAGAGGGTTTGAATGGCTGCCATCTTGCAGGCCGGTGCTTTTGTTCCACAGGGTATGCACAAAGGAGGTTTCCCTGTGGAACTAAAGAACTGCCCTGCAAGATGGCTACCATGCAAAGCCTCTATAAACAAGGCAACCTGAAGATTTGGCCTCTATTAATTTGCCCTGCACCATCAAAACACCCACGGACGAGTTCAAGCGAGGACAGTGGTTAACCGTAGTCTGACTAACATCACCCAAACGATGGATAGTTGGACCATCTAGTGAACCATTTGGAGCCAGGCCCGGGGGCATGGTTGCATTACTGGTTATCAATAGCCTTTTTCATAATTAAACATGGAGGGAACCATCAGCATGAGAATAAGATGAAATAGACTGTGAACGTAATGAGAGATGCCATCAACAGTAGATTGTGAGAGAGGTGAGATTTCGCCAAAACAGTTTGACAGGGTTTGTTTGAACGGGACTTCATTGCACATGCGCCTTTATAAGAAGCAGTTGACCAGCACTGGAATTGCGATTGGGCCAGAACCTCTCCTACACTTAGGGGTGGATCCAGGATGCAAAAGGGGGGACGCGATTCTGGATTTTCCAAAAGGGGGGCGTGAAGGAAAGCAGCAATAGTAAAATGCCCTTACGGTTTGGGGTTCGGGGCATTTTGTGATTTTGGGTGCCCTGAGGTGCAATTTTAGGCTCTATGACCCCTTTGTTTTCACCCTCCCTCTTTTTCTTCTTTTTACATTTTTTAAATTTATTTTTTGGTGAAAAAGAGGGGATTTGTGTCCCCCACGTCCTGCCCTGCATCCGCCTTTGACACTGAAGCAGTCACATTTCTATCTTGTTTATCTCTGTTTTGGGGTCACTCTGTATCATTTCAACATGATTATTTACCTGACCCTTTAATTAATGCGATGGGTGAGCTCCAGTGTATATGAGAAAACACAGGCCTGAATTATTTGTAATTTGATGGGTTTGTTTGTGAGATATGGGTCAACAAACTTTTGACTAATTAGCATGACCTTTGAACTTTTGACACTTGACCTCTAAACATATAGCCACATCATAGTAGTCCTTGATTATCAATTGTGTTTGTGTTTTTCAGGCACCGACATGGTGTTCCTAAGAAAAGCTCTAGACATGGCGAGCACTGCAGTTTATTCTCTCCACAAAACATCCACACGAGAGGTAGGTGATCCATTTAGAATGGACCACTGCAAAGGCAAACAGAAGTTGGACAGTCCAAGCTCCAAATTTAACCCCATTTGTGAGCCTGATGACTTCAGCACTGATCTCACCTCTCATAACATCACATGAGCTTTAATGTTCCAAATTTGTGCAATGGCAATGACGTCATCAAATCAGCCCGGGAGCTCGAGCGGCCAAAAGAGAATTTTCTGTGGGCGGGGAAATACAGGATCTTTTTATTCATTAATGGGGCCCCAATTAATGGGGTAAACATTAAATTTATGATGTTTTTGAAATGGTTATGTAATTATTATTATTTGAAAATACTTCCCGTGAACTAAATGTTTTCTATTTCTGTTACCCTTTAAGGTCCTGTGTTAAAGGCCTCGTTTCAAAACTCCTTCCTGTTTGAAGGCTTCATCAAATTGGGAGCGTTTAAATTACAAACTAAACAGTTATATACTTGTAGTGTTTTGTCCTGTTGTATGTAACAGTATATTGAGAAGAAAGCCAAGGAATGGGGCACGCATATGGAAGTCGTTGCAGGTAAGTCCTTTCTCTCCGTTTCCTCCTGTATTGGTTTCATTCCTGATGGGATCATTTCCCCGGGATAAGCCTCAGATTGAAAATCCAACATTTCTTGTTCGGTGCATTGCAATGAAATCATGCGCATAATTCCATTGGTGTTTTTTTTCTTTTTTCTGCCTTGCAGAATTGCGATTTGATTTGCCGGCAAGCTACAGGTTTCACAAGCAAAAATCAGTAAGTGTCCATACCCGATCAAGACACTTAAATTTGTCCACTTTTTGGTGTGGATGTGACAAAGTATTCAGATTAATTGAATTACACTTGGTAAAAGCATGTGTCATGCTTTTAAATAAGTTTTTCCCCCTTTTTTTTTGCAGTTTAATTGTTTCTGTGTCAAATTGTTGACAGGTGGATATTGAGGTGGACTTCCTGAGATTTTCTTGGCCAGGTTCATCCAAAGCTTCTGGAATGTCGTGGACAGTTCAACATGGCCATGAGGCCAGTGCCTTGCCTAGGTGACGGCAAAGATATTTCAATCCCGACACCCAACAGCGAGTTGGTTATTAATCCAGCACGATGAGATTTAGCATTTCAAGTGTCCAGCCCGCCAGCTGCCACAGGATCCAACTGTCCAACAGTGACATCCTTCGATGGGACTAGCTCCCATTTTCTTAGAGTGGTCTCCATGCATGAAGGGGAGATCAATTTTTTTTTAACTGCGCAAAAATTTCCCGTTGAGAATCAACTCTTCCACGTGCTTTATGACACGTGTGTCACGGTGCTGCTGTGGAGACCATCACAAGACCAAACCAAAAACCAATATGAAGACCAGTCCCAAGTCACAGAGTGAAATGTCAAATGATAATTGAATGTTTTTGATGCAGTTTGTTTGAACAGCTTGTGACTTGAATTCAGACTGGAGGTCTTCTGTTGGTCTCATGAAGGTCTTAAGTGGTCTCGACTTCAGTTCAGACAGGTGTGTTGTCTTGTTGGGTCATGTTGTGGTCCGAAGGGGTTCAAACTACAACAGCGGTGTGGCAAGTTTGGGGGGGGGGAATGGGTGCATGGTGTGTCTGCACTGGCATTTGATTGTTATTATTGTTTATTCGACCTGAACATTGTTATGCAAAATAGCAGAGAACATAAATAAAAAGGTACACAAGAGATAAATTGTAGCAGTCTAAAACAGGACAAACAGGGCAGGGCAGATGATGGGAAGCAAAACAAACAAGCAGATAGACAAACAAAAGCCATCCAAGTCGGCCTGGACAAACAGAAGCGTACTAAACACTGAGACCCAGAGGCCTGTTTCTCCAGACAAAATGGCTTTTGAAATAAATATTGATATTAGAAAAATATACATATATACATGTCATGATATACATCGTCTCAACCTCTGCGTTAGTCATCAGTGAGGAGGTGGTTGTGTGAGAGTGGATTAGCAGGTTTGTTGCTGCTGTTGACTGTTGCACCCTAGGCGAGGCAACAAGGTCCCACAGATATGTACATCTGTCGCACCTTGCTGCATTATGCAAGCCTGCCGAAGGTGACTGTTGAGGACTGCTTGTCGTCTTGTGTACATGTATAATGACATTAAAGAAATAGCAATGAAAAAAGTTAATTGATGTGTAATGTGCGTATTTTCTATCAATGGCATTTTGTAATGGTTATTGGTTTTATGATAATTTAATGACAGGCCTCAGGAAAAAGTTGAGCCCATTTCTGACGGTGTGGAACACACGAAAGACCCTGGGTCTGTGCAGAGATGCCAAGTTTTTAGCAATAAAGAGGGGAAACGGTGACACCTTTATTCAGTCTCATACTGAATAAAAAATAAAATCTATTTTCCACAAATTTATTTATATCTGATCATCCAACAGTGTGTTTAGTGTCAATTACAGGATAAATATTAGTGAAGAGGACAATGAAGACCACGTCAGAGCAAAACTTCGGATTTCCGGGAAAACCCACAGACTCGGGTAGGGACTGAAAATCGAAACCACATGTGGACCAATCCGGATTTGAAGCCAGACCCCCAGAAGTGGAAGGCGAGGAAATAAACACTACACCAACTTGACTCCCCAATTGAGGAGGGAAAGCTAGGACTTCTTCCGTAGAGTTCAGAGGAAGATGTTTACTTCTGCCGAAAAAAGACGCTGTGCCGTCAACCGCGCGCCGCGCCGCACGGTAAGTTCAAGCGCGCCACCAACGATTTAGACTGGACAATTTCAAGATGGCAGCCTCCATACTAAGAGTATGCGTGCTTCACTTATTCCAGCGCTTCATTTGCTGTTAAGAATGACAACAAGTAAGAGTCGTGTGATTATTAGATGTTTTCATACCTAAGAAATTTTTTTCAGGAGATAGGCCTTTTCCTAACCTATTTTATTATCTGATTATGTCAAAACATTTCGGGAAGAATTGATCTAGCCTAGGCCTAAACCTTGGGCTTTACATTCAACTTACATCGGTGTACATGGAAGTTGGGAGTACAGAATCGGCATGGACGGTGTTGACTATGATTGGACCAAGCATGACATTTAAATTAATTATAACATGGTTTAGTATGTTAGCAGATAGGCCTATAAAATATGACATCACACCCGTCTGATAATGATGTACATGTATACATGCAACTTTCAACACTGTAGCTGTTTAAGTCGAACACCAACAAGTTTAAATAGGCAAAAGGAAAAGATGCTATTGCTAGGCTAGGAGTCCTATCTAATAAGAACGAACATCCCAGATTTCTGTCCACCACCTGCATACTGCTGAAACGGCCAGTAAAAAATTTCATTTTTTTTTCAAAATTTTTCATTACTCCCTAGGCCAATTTAAGAAAAGTCCTTTTTCTCATAAGATATGGCCCAAAAATGGCCGCAAAGTAATTGGGAGATCATGAAACAACAAAAATGTCAAATCACAGCTTGGTGCAAGACATGAAGGATGGGCTGAGGCTAGTCTACGCGCTAAGTACATGTATGTAAACAAAACATTGTACTGTATACCAACTTGTCCAAATAATGAAAAAGTCATAGACCTATAGGTTCTCAAAATTTTCTGGTGGAATTCCAGGATATTCATGCCCATGCACGGCCTTAAGTTGGTGACCTGAAGGTATAGTCGTGATAGTCCTGAGGTCCCTAATTTTGCCAGTTTTTGTCAAGTCTGATTGGTTTTCACAGTAAGTGGTGAAATAAGGGACCTGGAGTGGAGACTATACCATCATAAACATTTGACCTGCAAACCAAAGGACATGGAAACCAAATGGAATGATGGGAAGATATTTTCAGTTAGGGCCCAGGCTGACATAAGGAAAGTGGTTTCCTTGATACCAAAATACCTACCAAAATCCATTTGGAACAGCAAAATCTTCAAAAAATGACTAGACATTTGTGTTCAGAATTATGTAAATACTTGGCACAGCCTTCAACTTGAAGACTTTCATCAGGAAATTTTCATGCAATACAGGGGAAGAAAGTTCCGGTTTTCTGTGTTGGATGTTCTTGGCACTGTATGGTGACTCAAAATGTTCAAGGGTATGCCTACTTTCTGCCCAACTCTTTACTGGTTTTACTGAAATAAATCTGGAAATGACAGACTATGCTAAGCATTTACCTACACGCACATGTAATGCTGATTACAACTGGATAGTTCTTTTCAAAGATTTTGGTGTTCCTGACTAATTCTGGTGGGAGTATTGAAGTGAAATCTTTCCCGACATGATGAAAGATGTTTACATATATTACAATAACATGATGTAAACAGGGCCCTTTGTATACTCCTCTGTCGATACTGGGCCCTTACTGGGGATTTACATGCAAACATGTAAACCATACAACGTTTTACCTTTTGACACCTGCTACGTTTTATGAGCTGAAATTTCACCAGTACGCTCAATTATTTCAAGACATTTTCTCATCATTGTGTCACTCAATCTGTTTCAACTTCTTATAGGGCAGGGTGTGTATCAGTCCAAAACTTTTCTGTGCAGCCATGGGAAGACTTTATGTTGCACAACTGAAGGATTCAGTTGTCATTTTGGGGAGACTGATGCATAAAAATGTGAAAGCCTTACCAATTTTGGTAGTCACGGTATTCAAAGACAAATGCTCACAAATGTATGTTATGTAGCAGGGTCCTTATTTCCAATAGAAGGAGCATCACTATTTTTCTTATGAACAGATCACTCATTTTTTCACACCAAAAATACAAAACAAACCAAAAGAGGTTCATTTGTCTATAAATTGTCATTTTACATACATTTATATGTAAATTTAGCAAAAAAATTTAAACATTTTTTTCCTTACAGCACGTTGATAAAGGTGTACAAATTTCTCACATTACAATTGTCCTGCAGTGGATCACTACGAACGTGAAGAAACAGTGGTTGCCGAGGGAGGCATCGCGATGCACCAGTTCCAGCCCGAGGAAGGAGAGACGGTAGAAGTACCCAAAGATCAAGAAGATAGACTCTTCTCCAGCCTCGGCCTGGACCTGACAGGGGTCACCACCATGAGGGTCAAAAACGGCAGCAAAGTGCGGAACCTGCTGGGTTTTGCCTTCAAAAAGATAAAGGTACACGTACAATATGTGAAGATGGCAAAGACCATGAAGGGAATTGGTCATGCAGATGTTGTTGCACCAATATTTACACCTGTTTAGTTTACTCTGAACCTCCAAAACCCAATTTTCTCTTCCCAGATACTTTCACATTGGTAATTTCAAAGACGAAATCTAATTTCAAAACACTAAATACTTTCACATATGGCAGCAAGATACGTAATAAGAAATATGATTAGCTTCATTACTTTGTCAAAATTTAACCCCCCGTGTCACACTTTGGACCCTATCATTTTGAGATGGTTCCCTCCTCTTGTTTTTTTGAAGGATGAAAGTACTAGACACATCATCTTTGCTGGTTCAGGGCCAGCCATCAGCAAGACCATCACATGCGTCGAGATCGTCAAACGCAACATGAAGACACTCCACCAGGTCACAAAGATTTACCACAAGAGGTGAATAATTGCTTTTAGCTTGTTAAAAATGAAATTTTATGTTGGGAGAAATGCTTGCCCGTCTTACTCAATGAGCCAATTTGGTATTTCCAAAAAACCAAGGTCTTTCAAGAACAAAGCGTATACGTGGGTCAGCGATGGTAGCCCTGATAGGACCGACTATTGCGCAGGCGTGCAGCTGTTCCCGAATACCCTCATTCTGGGACCACGCTGTCGGAATAAACTGGTTCATTGTCCCTGTTTACGCCGGCTCATTGTCCTCGTGGGTTGCATTGAACCGCAGTGTTAGGGACTGAGACTTATTGCTCCACCACTAGGTGAAAAGCTTCTGTGTACCATTACGCACGTGACCCAACCTTACAAAATGAGTTACAAGATGCCTTAGTGACTGTTGAGTGGTGTAGCCAGGTTCTTCTTGGGGGGAGGGGAGCATGGATATATGAAGGGGGGAGGTGATTTCAATTTTATTCAGGATTTAAAGTAGGTCAATTTCCACATTTAAGTAACACATCAACACACTGCAGGTGACATGGCGACAGCTTTCCCGCAATCCCCCCCCCAAAAAAAGCCATATTTGACATTACCAGTGTTTGAAAATATGGTGGCACAAGAACATGCTTTTATGGTTTAAATGTCACAAGCGCAAAAAAAGAATAGAAGCAGCAGGATTTTGAAAAAAAAGTTTAACTCTACATTTGCTTCAGACAATCATGTCCAGTCACCTCGGCTTTTGATCGGACAAATACCAAAGCCAGAAAGTAACCAGAAAATTCAGGCCTCTTCGCACGCTAACAAAGAGGACTTCAGAGGGAATAAAGAAAAGGAGAGGGCTGTTTACTTTGTTGTTATAAAAATTTCACACAATTATTGATTAATCCTGCAGGATTGCCGAGTTCTGGAACCCAAAGGAAGAAGGGCTAGACAGGTAAAAACATTTTGTTTTTTTTATATTTTTGAGAATTTGTGATCATTTTCAGCAAAACCATTGCTGTTCCGTAATGTCTACATCTCTTCAATATTACATTAAGACCTTTACATACATTTCAAAGATACAGAGGTTTTTTGTATCAAACAGTTGCAAAAGTATTCATTTAATTACAAAGAGATTTTTTTGGAAACTAATGCCGAAAGGCAAGCAGGATTGCTGAGGAGACTGGGGGGTCCTAATTATCAGTTGGACAGGTTGCAAGTGGGAGGGAAACTATGAAGAGGAAGCATTCACTGTAAAAATGTGGGAGGTCTGCGCGGTTGCAAGAGCATGACCATTTTTGGAGTGAAAAATGAAATAGGATTTTGGCCATTCTGAGAAGTAACGACAATATTGATGCTGGGGTGTCGGCATTTCATGGTTGTGGCGGAAGCGTGTGTAGGGAAAAAATTTGACCCGTAAAAAATATAAAACGTGTACTTCTGTGAAGTGTTTTCAGGGAAATTTCTTTCGATGTATATGTTGATGATCTACACACTTCAGCTTTCATTTTCAACATCAGTTTGTGGACTGTTTATGAAGACTCTCTCCACCCCTAAAAAGCCGGGGGGGGGTTGGCCATCTCACAGTCAGGGGCGATTTCCCCCTCCCCCTCTCACTCCCTAGGACTCGGATTAGTTTAAACTTGGCGTGCATGCAAATGAATTTATAATCAGTACAAATAAGAAGTTTAAAATCTGACATAAGGTCTTTGCTACATGTACTGCAGTCATTTGAAGTGCTAAGGTCACACGCATACATTAGCCTATGTGCACTGACTTGTCAGTAGAAAAAAATATGCATTTTCGGCTGATCTGTCTCAGGAAAATGGGTGCTGCGCGAGAGCAGCACGACAAAGTTTTAGAAAATTGGTGTTAAAATTACCACAAGGTACTGTGTGGGACTGAAAAAACTTTGGCACGTGGAAAACATGCACTGCAATGATATTGGAGGAAAAAGGTTAGAGGAGGGATGATTCCATCCTCAGTCATGACCACCAGCATCAGTCATGAATTGACATGAACTGCAATTCCCCAGCCGTGACCATATTTAGTGGGAGTCTCTCAGCAGGAATTGGCTGATTTGCCACCAGGTCGGATGCGTGAAGCTAGTTCTTAAACAGAGAGTTGGCATTTGATACTCACAGAACAAGGAAGTGCAGACTACTTTTCAAGGAATATTGCAGGACAATGGAAAATGATTAATTTTCTATTTGTCACATCAAGGTGAAAAAAAAGGAGACAACCTTTCTGACATGAAAGTCTGACATTTCACGGAAAAGTTCGCATGAATTGTATTTGTGGAAATGCTGTGGACAAAATACATGTATGTAAACACGGCACACAAACCGGCTGCATAGCTAACAATCTTCAGTTGCTGGATAAGTCCACAAAAGGTCTCTGTTTGCCACACTTTCCTTAATCACATGATCCTCATAAAGACCAGTAATCATGTAAACATTTTGGTGAGTATTGTCCATCTGGATGCCCAACAGTAGAATTAAAAAAAAGGACTAAAATCCATGAGTGTCTTTGAGGGTAAACTTCGATTAATACATGGACATACACATAGCATGCACAAAATCAGGCATTTGCCCTGCCTTTGGTGTAGTAATCTAGTTTCAAAGCCTTTTAGTACTTTTAAGAATGAGGTTACCATGTTGTAGTCTTTTTGGGGAGTGTGATGGTTAAATAATGAAAGTACAAAATTCAAAACATAACCAAAAAATTAAAGTGCGATGTGCTCTCAGCTTATCAAGGAGCAAAATCTCTGAGCTGGATGTTTCAATTGCGCCTACTGTATTGTCCACTGCAGTGTTCTCCACGGCCAAAAATTTTGGCAGGGCGGTAGACAAAAATTGAGAGCATGAAGCCCTCACGCCGTGGGGTCCGGGGCCCGCATAACAGGTCGGGGACCAAACCACAATCAATCGACATCCCTAGTCTCTGCTTATGTCGTTTAGTTCAATGATGTCATTTTCATCAGGTCACGTGATAACGATGTAATTTCCCCACACGATTTTGGAAAATACACTACTCAAAAAAATAGCAGGGAGGCACAAATTTTAGCGGGGCGGCCCAAAATTTTGGCAGGGCGGTCCGCCCCGCTAAAACAGCCCTTGGAGAACACTGCACTGGTGGGGGCAGTTTAGTTTTTGTAGCGTTATATATATGCATGTTTTTCAACTTAGTGATTCTTGCCGTAAAATGGCTGATCCTCTTTGGGAAGCTTTGTGCACACAAATGTTCACAAATTTTTGACCTGTCAAAACTAGGCATGATTGTCGTGATTGATAAAAGCAGGATTGGCAAAATTGCTGTAAGATGTTAGAGGGGTGGGTTTCATCATTTTTGTTATTTTGGTACTTTATGACGCCACTGATATGTTTAAACTAAAATTTCATTAAAAATTTCATTCAAGTTTTAAAGATTTTTTCTTCATTTTGACAGTCAAATACTTTTGATTTCAAAATTTATTAACTTCAATTTGGAATGGCCAATTGAGAAAAAACTTAAATTGAATATTTGAACAAAAAGAGCAAGGCCAATATATTTTTCAACACATTGCAACAATTCAGAATTGATTTCTTGCCAATAGAACCTAATTTTGACACGTTACGTCAATTTTGCTCATTAACGGAATGCCACTACTCAAAAGTGGCAACAGGAAGAGACAATTTGTGACATATTTAATGTGCTACTTACATGTATGGGATTGCTAAAGCTGGAAAGTTTTTTCTGCCGTTATTCAAGTTCTGTCTGAATCACTGGTAGATGACCTACATGTAAATGTGTGTCCATTTTAGAATGGATTCACCCAGATTTAGAATACGTGTACGTATGTAAATGTGACCCAACTTAACAAAGCGAGTTACTAATTGCCCAAGCCTTTTTTTTGAGCCAGTCATTAAAGGCCTTCAAAGGAACTTTGCAGGAAGCATTTTAACATAACCCCCGAAAATGTTTTACCCCCATAATTTCCGTGTAAATCAGGATGCCAAATGCAATACATCCAAGCAAAGAGCTCACATTTCCCTCAATAATGCAAACCAAACTACCAACAAATATTGTCTCATTACTCCTTTTTTTTCTGTTTTTAGAATCCGATGACAGTTATAAGTTCTGTATTTAGTACCATGATCACGTGTACCACATGAAAACAAAACTGTCCCCGTGCTGGTACTTCCCCTTTGTAAATCCAACAAACTGAGGTACGTGCAAAGTGTAGTTTTCCAGTAGTGTGGGAAAGTCAGCTGAAATTGAAACCGAAAGAGTACGGTCAGGAACCTAAATGCCGTCATCTTGAGATTAACGAGTTTCCTTGCCTGCTCTTTGTCCGCCCCTGGTCAGAGTGCAAGTTCTATTCAGTAATGTGGAAATGGATTTTACACTGTCTGAAATGAATGATCCTCGGGAATACCAATTCTACAACACCCGATTTGTGGCTTTTTTGTTTTAAGTTTAAGCAAAATATTAGAATCAGGCATGTGTGTACATGAAGCCTTTCCTGTCATACAGGTTGACAATGTCGCTGGCTAATGTGTACAAACCTTACATATACAGTGTGGACCCATGAACACATGACATCAGCATCATACAGGTTGTGCTAATCTTTTTGGACTAAGCTTGGTCCACACGAAGTTACCCGTTTTCTGGAAAATGGGTTTAGAGGCATTTTTGGGTTAGGGTAACAGTCGCACAATGAAGAGCAACAGTCAAGGAAGTCACCATCAAATATCTAACCCGGAATAGTTTTCACAGTGCAAGAAAAATGAGTATTTTTACCGAGTTTTTCTTGAAGTTACATGTACACAGAATCAAATTTAGGCACCGGTAACACCAGTGTTTGTATACACACCTTTGCACATGCTTCTGTGTACACATTATGTACATGTACATTGAATAACCATTGAAAATGGAAATGAAGTGAAAAGAAAACATGCGTGCTAGTGATGCAAACAGTTTTATTACTCCTCATAAGCCTTAAAATTTCCATCGGTGAGGTACCCAGGGCACTCTCTGTCGGGAGAGTATTGCACTTTAAAGGAGCGTGGGAATCCGACCATGAAAACGAAAGAGTGTACGAAGCCAACAAATGCACCAGTGGCTGTGGTCAAAGTGAACTTAAGTTTACTTATTGTGGTCATGTTCTAGGTGCGTTTGAACAAAACGAAACTAACTTGTGCAGTGTGGACAAATGCTTTTGTTACTATTGTGACAAGAAGCTCCTTAGCCCCAGAGACAGACATTAAATATCACCCAAGATTTTTTTTTAAATGAAATCATGGCAAAGGGGGAAAAGGGATGAATTTCTGAAGAATTACTGTTAAGTATCGAAGGCAATATTAAAGGCACTATAGAAACTCTTGTTTCAGCTTGAATTGCTCATTTCTCAATCTTTGTGCCGCAATTCCCATGGGATTTTCTTGAATATTTGGGTATTTTTACTCGAATTTCTGTATTCAGATTTCCATTTTCATGCTTTTGATGTCATCGAAGGCAGGCTCTTTCATGTGACAGGCACTTTGGCGCCAATTTTTGGCAGGCTTTATTAGGCAACTTTGCGATGTGGTCCATTGTGTTCCTGCAGTTTAGTTTGTTTTTCCTGGATGGTTTATTATGTGAAGAAAGCCAGTCATGGAGCAAACACTGTACATATTTAGCAAAGAGTTTGGGGTTCATAATTTGTGTACACAAACTCCCGCTCTGCATTAGGAAATTGGTTCGGAAATTTAAAAGACTTTCCGTGGAATTACAACAGTTCAGTAAAAGTTCAGTGGAGTTTTGCTCAAAATAGTTTTCAGTGCAAGGCCCAGTTTTCAAAAGTCAACATAGTTGACAGAGATTTTCAAAAGGGGAATGGACCAAAATGTTTCATAAGTGTCATTTACATGTACCAAAAATAAAGTTGACTGTCGGTGCACTACTCAGACAACTGATATGCTGAGTGTTACACCAAAAAATGGAATTTATTTTTTTGTAAACAACACATGTTGCCATGGGAGGACGCCATGGTTTTTTATGTTTGATCTCACCAGAAGTCACACGACTTAGCATGTGCAATTGGTCAATTGACAAAAGCAAACCTCACTACATGTACATTGTTGCTGTTTGTTAATCTCTTATTTATCAATTTTTACGTATTTTTGATATCAGGTCTGAAGTGGTTATTCTCACTTGTTGTGCATTGTTTTGATTTGTCTTGTTTTGTCCCTAGTTGTCACTAGTTTTTCCAAAGTTTGTGGAACAAAACCTAGTCGGCTTCACCCCATTGTTGAATCACCTGTATATTTTGTTCATCTATACTGATGTTCCTTCATTTGTTCTCTTATTCTTGTAAAACCAAATCTTTCATCCTGATAAATAAGTGATAACGTGAAATAACTGTTAAGCAAATGTTTAAAAATGTTTAAATTAAACATATTTCTTTCACAGAAATACAAGCCAGCATTTATTTCTGGAACTGAATACCTATAAGCAGATTGAAGAAAATGGGACTCACTTTTTTGAGAAAAATACAAAATGTAATCAGATAATTGCTCTTTCTGTATCGACCACTCTCTCTGTGTGTGTGTGTGCATGCAGAGGTGGTGATCGGGCCCTCTTATCCAACCAAATCCCTCAGATCAGACCTAAAAGAAAATGAACCTCACCCTTGCGTTTGGAACTACCAGTAACCTGGTTTCTGTTTGGCGCAGAATACCACATACATGTACATAGTTTGTAATGTTTGCAGTAATACGTGTACACGTTGGCCACACGACCCCAATGGATATTAATGTAGGGGTCTGGGGACTCCCCTGTCAGGTAATTACTTTTGATATGAATATGAACTCTGACCTACTGATCTCTGGCACTAGATCAGTGCATGGGTATGAGCATCCCTTTCTTAAGGGACTTAATACGTTATCTCAAAGCCACTCCCTTCGGCCGGAAGTCGCTTACATTGTATGATATTTTGGCGGGACTTGAGAAGTTTCTGGACAGTTCTTACGCTTGAGACCTGCATCTTAGTGGGCTGGCAGTCACGGCAAGATGGCTCCTTGTGGAATAACTTAAGCCTTTTTTTGTAGGCTTTAATGTTCTGCCTATTTGGGCAAACTTTTAGATGTCAGGGAAAGAGAACTTAGGATTACACAGACATTCCTAAGTGTGAATTAATTATGGACAAATCAAATGTAACATTTATTGCGATTTAAATGTAAACCATCACTCAATAGTATGTCCCCTGTCTTTCTTTGGGGTTTTTTCCTTTTGGTTATAGAATTTCATTGCTGATTGACACCTGGGAATAAATTGAAGGGAATCAAGCCACAGTCGCCTCGAGTCCAGTTTTTGTCTGGTTTGGCGCTTCCTATCCTCCTTAAGTGGTGGACAAATCTCCACCCTCCTGACAACTGCTGAAGGACCAGACCGCCACATCAAGAACCTCAACTTTTCATTATGCCTTAGATAAAAGTGCTGTTGCAAGTCCATTACAAATCCAGTCACATGTCCTCCCACAAATCCAGCCACTGGGAACATGATGAACAGCAGTCAAAGGGTCACTCTCAGCATGGTTCATTTGAACAGCTTGTGGCTTAAAACTGGGTGGACTTGACGACTGTACCGCCCTATGCCCACACCAGAGGGCCCGACGCCAAGTTTCAATGTTATCTAAAATTAGGAGGAACACCATGCAGAGGTGTTGAAGACATTGGACCTTATCTTTTACCAATTTCAATTGTTTGTTTCCCAGACTCAAAGTGACCAGGCACATACCAGCCATTGCAATTCTACTGTCCAAGGAAGCTCTTGATGCCAGTGAACCTGGGTAAGAAGTTAACCAATTCGGCAAATGGAATTAGAAGCCAGTACTGCGGTGGCCACCATGTTTGCGAGCAGGTGGACATGGGTGTTGCGTGCCTCTTCCACCAGTAGGGTGGTGTTATGGGCGTGGTTTTCCAACAGTAAATCTCGGGCCTAACGGAAATTGCCAGGGCTTACAAAAAAGCTGATGGTGTGCCATAGAACACAAACACTAATATTTACACACACTCGACTAAAATCAAAGTCTCTGAATTGTTGATTTTGTCCAAGCAGTAAACTACACATATGTACTTTAGTTCATACATGTCACTGCATCCAGCTCAGCAGCAACATGGAATGCACGGAAAACATGCCTAGGGTCTTACAGAGCACTCAATCTGGCCCTAGGTGTGATTGGCTAAAATGCGTGCCAATGTAGCAGTGGCCTCTTCAAATCTGTCTTCGGTGCAAGACACGCCTTGCCTCCCAGCTCCACCCCCGACTGAGTACTGATGTGAGCAAAAGCATAGACGAGTCCATTCCAAACTTGCTCAGTAAATGAGAAGGAAACCAGATCTTCATGAGTCACGATTCATAAGAAATGTCCAAATTAAACTGCAGTCATTTTAGTCATGGAGTTCACTTTCACTTTCGTGTGATGTGCAAACCAGCAGTGATTGGCAGAAAAGCACCCGTAACGGGATCCCACCGTATGAGTCTAACGTAAGGCTAGGCCATCTTTACTGGCGACTTTTGTTTGAGCTTAACATGCACATCAGGGAGAGTAAACTGAGCCCTTTGTGTTGATGCTTTGCTCAGTCTGGAATTCATAATGGTTATTCATGTATTCATGATGACTGTGCCGGAGTCATTTATTACCCCTTGACGCTAGATGACATGTAACACTCATAGTTTTCCTTATTTGTTCCACGAAGGATGTGTACACTGGTTAAAAATTCTTGTTTCATTTCCGCGGTAGACGTAGACGAGAATTTACGTGTAAAAAAAAACCATCCCATGCAGCTTTTTTGGGGTACGAAAATCCAACGTTAACTGGTTAAAGCCCTTGAACACAAAAGTGGCTCTGGGGACTTGAGACTCATTTTGACAGGTTGGGTCTCGTTTGTTTTAATGTTGATTTACATTTTTTCATACTTTTTTCCAGGTATCAAGCACCAGGCTGCTTCAGCAATCTGTGGACAGATCCCACTCAAGAGAAGGGCACTAACAAGTCGCAGTCCAGGAAAAGGGCAAACGCAGACAAATCCAGACCAACCAGAACCTCTTATCAGTTGGGCTCAGCATCAGACCGCTCAAGATCAACTCCAGACAGCAGAGAAGGGAAGGCTGCTGCCAGGAAACCTTCCAAGAAAAAGAAAACGAATGCCCAGCCCAAGAAAGATGACACCAAGAAGTGAGCTGTGTGGTGTAGGAATTGTCAGAAAGGGGCAGCTGTGCCACCAAAAGGGGGAGGGTGCATGGGCGTGGCAGTGGGAGGGGCAAGAAGCGTGGTCTCCAACCTCCCCCCTATGGAAAACTGCAGAAGAGAATATGAAGAAAGAAACAAGGGAAAGCAAAAAAAAAGGCAAAAAGAGGACGAATTTCACCAGTCAACCTCAGATTGACCCCTTTCCACCGTTTGTCAGTGTTTGTTTGGGTTTGTCAGTTTCCTGCCTGACAGTACCTTGCCTTCCCTCCCCCTGGAGAGAGCTTTTCTCCCTCTCTGAAATTGCCCATGGGGCACATGATGGACACCTCCCCCCCTGACCTTCATGTCTGGCCCCTTCATGCACTCCACCCTGCTTAGAATTTGAAGGAGAAAAATCAAACTTGAACAGACCTCTGACAATGCTACACTTTGGCTACATGTGTGATTTCCTATGGTGCTCAGTGGACTGGCTCCACAGGAAAGCGCATATAAGCAAAATGTGATGTCATCAAGAGCAGACAGGGTGAGGGGCACTGGGGTCACCCCTCCCCCCAAAAAAAAGAGCAAAAAGGGTTTGTGAGAAATAGTGGGAGAAAGGTGATTTTTTTTAATGTTTCATTTCCCTTTCAGAAGCATTTCAAAATTCTCAAACGCAGCCCCACCCCTCTGAAAGTCCATAAAATGTCATCAAAAAATTAAAAAGGTGTAGCCCTCCCCCCCACCGCCCAACACTTGGAAGTCAGCAATGCATCACCTCATTTTTATGTATACCTGTGTGACAACCCATTGAGTGTGCCACCTCAGAAGAACGGCCCCCAAGTGCCCCTGTTGTCGCCCTTACCAATCACACCACAGTCACTCTACTGAGTTGCAGGTGGCTGGAGTTTGATGCTGGCAGTTGTTGAGTAGTCAGCAAGTGGTCACTGAGGTCAGATGGTGGCCATAGCCAGGAAGATGCTACTTACATGAACGGCTGGTCACTTTTTGCTTTTCGCCGAGCAGAAAGTGAGCAAGATGCGTCAAGTCGTAAATTCTTTGATGGATTAGTTAAATGGATATGCCAATTACAGTGAATTGTGGTTAAAATGGTCAAGATTGATAAAAATGATAATAATTTATTCATTTCTAAAGCATAGCTTTCATACAGATTTGTTCAAATGCACTGTACAATGACATTTGACGTTTTCAAGCCGATGGCATACAAGCACGCCTCAGGCAGCTGCAAAACGACCCACATCCACTCACATCTACAGAGATGAGAAACAGTTGAAAGTTGGACTTATCAGCAGTCTGGAACTTTATGCCAAAACATGTGTCATACTGAGTCAATTTCTTTCCTGGAACCAGATTTGTGACTACCTTTTGGAGGAATCAACTCGCCATATCAACTCTCTGTTAAGACACTATCATTTGAAATGATGTATGCACGGACTGTTTGTGTCCAAGAAGTGTTTTATCATTGAATTCATCTTCCAGAGATGTACAGTATTATTTACTGAATTTCATATATCATCTATTCCAGTATCTTTCCTTGTCAAGGTTTAAAACTGCCTGTCCACTTCAAATGCTTTTTTTAACTGACATCTCCGTACCAACATATGTGTCCCATTGGATCACTTTCATTCTCGGAATCAAGAATGGTGTCTATTCAATTTATTTCTGCTGTACCCAATATTTTGGAAGAAAATGTGTTAAGATGTTTTTTCACCTATGTTAAAAGATTTATTTAAAGAAAGGACAATTGTAAATTTTGACCGAGAAAAACCTGCTTGTCCAAAGTTGTTTTGCCTGCACTAGTCTAGTGGCCAGATGAGACAGCAGATCAAAGATGTTTGTTTCGAGTGTGAAATCACTTCATTAAATTAAAAAAAATATAGTCTTTAAAGTGATCTCAACAGAGTTTTGTGAATTGGTAAACTTATATCTTGCAGTATGTGCTCAGTGTAACCAACTGACGATGTAGTCAACAGGCCATGTCTGAATTTTGTTATCTACAGCAAGTCTTGGATCGTTTTTGTGTGTTGCAAAAATGTACTATGGGACAGTCTGTCGTTGATGGATGGGGGTCAAAAATTTTGGGGAGAAAGACGATTTCCCTTCCTTCCCAACGGTTGTCAAAAAGCCCCCAAATTTAACATCATCCATCAAGAAGGCCATAAAAGCTTGTGTAAAGAAATTCCGAACCCCCCCCTTAAAAAGTCCCCCTTCCAATTTCTGGTTTTGGATCCACCCTTTCACGCTAGTTTCAAACACTGCTGTTTTGCTACAAGAGTTTTGGAAAACCTGAAGGTTTGGCATAAAGGCTGCATTTTACTGGCGTATCCAGTTAGTGAGCATGATTCTCCAACACAGCCAACACAGAATAAATTAATTATATGTAATGGTGGATGATTTTTACTTTTTTTATCAATAACGTTTGATTTATGTTTGTGAGATCCAACTGATACGAATGTCACACGGTTTCCTTTTGCGTTTGAAGAGACTTCCATCCAAAGTGGGTACATTCCACAAAGTTTGACAGGATTACGTCCATGGACCAAAGAACGATACCGCAGAGCGTGCTGACACGTTCTCTTCGCGACTAAAGATTTTCCTGAACGTTCGACGGCAAACATGGGGTAGCACTTACAGACTTACTGGAAAAACAAAGCCCTGCGTGAGCTTTCGTGGCAACAACTACTTCATGAGATGAAATAAATCGGGACACCCGTATTTACACTGTCGAGTCATTACCATCAGGTTTCAATATCTTAGTTTTATTTAAAGCAAACTTTCAGTGTTGGCTGAAAGTGCACTGAAAATTCAGGAGCCCCGGGGTATGTTTGATTCACCCGCTGCATTGCCTGTCATGAGATCATAACTTGAGTATCGCAAAATTTTGATATCTGTATTTTTGCCATAATGAACAACTAAATTCCTAATTTCGGCACAGAGCAAGGAAGGGGCCTCAGGCTGTCATAGGCCCCACTTCGTGACCAACAGTGGCCTCGGTGAAATTGTGAAAAAAGAAACCCATAGATTTCGACATTGTATTCCCGAGTCCATCCCCATATAGGGAAATCAATGTGAAGCAAAACACAAAGCTAAAATAACGTCCGCCTGTGATGATCATTTCGCTGTGTTTGGACCAGACCGAAACTGCAGCTGGGGCATCACTGGTAAATTTTCAGGAAATCCCCGGTTGGAAGTGGAAGTGCATGAGTAACCGCGATCACGGTGCACATGCGTCGCCAAGAATAGCATGTCATTATCATTGTAGGAGTGGCTCTTTCAGTCTGCGCTTTATATATGTTCAACGGGATAGACCTCAGTTATTTCCAGCTAGACGCTCAGTATCAAAACTCTTCAACTGTAAAACTGTTGCCTACCATACCTCAGCTCTCAGCCTGGCCCTGCACCCCAGATCATTTCGAGTTTAACTTTGGTGAGTAATGGTGATTTAGTCTGATGTTGAGTTTCATAATTGCCTTAACTTTCAACACGTCAGTTATAGGGCCTACTAGTATACGTGGCAAGTCAATAAATTCAGTTTAGTTGTGGGAACCATTCGCAGCACAAACTGAAAGTTTTCGATGAATTTTCTACTTTGGCCATCTACGTTAGTTTTCTATCCATAATGGGATATAATTAAGTGGCTTAGTCAGGTTTTGAGTCGATCAACAGAGTAGCGGGACTTTTTCGGAAATAGTTGTCCATTATTATTTTCCCGTCCTTCATCAAGCACATCCCCTGCCCCAGCAGGTGGTTGTACGTACCTCTTCTTAAGGGTTGGTGTTTTCAATTCTCTAAAACTTTGTAACATATCCCTGGGGACAAGTTGCCCCTCTCCCACCATGGAGGAAGGAACACACTCACCCACCTGCTGGGATACGCCACAGCGGGGCAGGGTGACTGCTGAGTTCTCGGCCCTTGGTATGTTTGAAGCTCCAACCCGGTACCCATGCCTCTCACCTTTTTGACGGGAGGTTTCTTAAGTTTGCGGATTAGAAATTGGATGGCTGTTTCAGAAAAACGTATACCCAATTTCGTACTTGCTTTCATAACTTCTGTGCAAAATCCACTTCGAATTTCAGCGACATCATGTTTTGCGCAGCCAAGCACCTATGCACGCTTAACTTGAATGCCCGTACGTGGCGGGGCGCCGGCTGTAGCCGCGGGACGCCCGGCGGCGGGGCATAGGCCGTACTCAGTCTCAGTCTCCCCATAGAGGCCATTTGCCTGACAGTGGCTGGTAACTCCTAGCTGTACGGTCAGTACAAAAGCAAAAGAATAATTCACCAACCATAAAAATACCAAACAATAAACGCCATTTATAAACGAAAATACGACTCTCTTGACGAAGAGTAGCGCTAGCTTATGTGTACATGATTTGGGGTGATTAACCCGTGGAGGAAGGAACCTTCCATGATTAACCCGAGCATAAATTTTTGCCGCCCCTGGTCCAGGAATATTAGTCCATTTGTTTCTCCATAATAAGACAATGTGAGAGCGGTCGATGATAGGATGTATTCAGATTTATAGTTGATTGGCGTTACCATTTGCTCTGTCTCGTTTACATTGTTGGTCATTTTCCTTTCTATTAGAAGTGGAGACAGAAGTCCCCTCTAGAAACAAGTTTTGTGGTGGGGCGTTTTTATGTGCGTTTGTCGCGCATCGCGCGACGTACGTACGTGTGCTGTTGATTTGATAGAGGGCGCTACGCCCGGCCGCAGCGGACTTATTGCACTCGTGTCCGAACCACGTCCGATGGTCCGAACCAAAGATCTTTGGTTCGAACAGTTGATTTGAGATCGAGATAAGGCAGAATCAGCTCTTTAGTCCAGGTACTGAGAAACTGAAAATCGATAGAGGGGCAGTGCTTATAAATGGTTTATGGTGAAATCAAGCACGTGTCCAGTGGTTGAAAAGGCACTTAATTGGGTGCATGGCGGTGGTTTGTGTGATTCTACCTCCATTGTGTCAACATATCAGTGGGGGGGGGGGACCAAACAATCAGTCAAAAATTTTTTTTAACCCCAAAAAACATCTTCCATACAATATGTTAAAAGCCCAAGAAGTAGCATCACCCCTTATGTGCCATAATAACAGTTTGTTCCATTTCACTTTTGTTCTGTTTCAATGAAAGTTTCCAATTTTGGGGTCCCTTCACTCCAAAAAAATTATTGTATCTAGTACTGGTACCATAACGCTGTGTTGTCAGATTTTATCCAGAATGGACTGATAGAAATAGAGTGATGGTGTAGTGCAGTCATAATTGCAACATTTTTCGCACAGGTGTCCTGATACAATCCAAAATGCCAGACCTCACGACAGCCAGTGTGGTGACGGACTACATTCACTATAAGCTGAGCAGCAAGGGTTTGGGGTGCCCCTTATTGGAATGCAGCAACGTAAACATCAGCATACCCGCAACGCCCTTCCAGGAGGTCATCAGGGAGGTGACACGGAATATTGAACACCAGTACCAACAGGACTTGAACGGCATGGCCATCGCTGACATTCTGCACGTTACGCCGGACACGTTATCGGGAATATTCCACGGGTGAGGAGGGGATTATTTTAAAGAGGGGTGGGAGTGGATGTTGGGAGGATGGTTGCCATATACGGCTCAGTTTCAAGGATTTTTCAAGAAGAAACTTTTGCTTTGCCTTTGAACCGGTCATGAGAAGTAAACACTAAACAGCATTACATTTTTGGCTGGTAACTCATTCTTGCTCAGCAAACCTTTTCAGCTTAGAAAATTTCTGCTGTAAATTTAAATTTATACATGTATCTGTGCGATGAAATTCGACCCAATTTCCAAGTAGAAATTTGTCATTTATCCCTTGCTGTTTACAAATGGAAAGAAATCACATTTTTGGCCAAGGCGATACCAAATTTTTTTAACCCTAACACTCCTCAGTCCTCCAACAGGTGAAGGATTGAGGAGGGTTAGGGTTAATGGACACTGATTCCCTCACCCCAGATAGGCTATTAAGTGTTGCTTGAAAAAATTCCTGATTCTCCCCCCCCCCAACAAAAATTTGGGTGTGGATCTGGCCTTGCACAAGTCCATCATAAGTCATCCGGTCCTAAGCCAAGCCACAAGCTATTTAAATGAACTGTGACAAACATCCTTTATCATGGTACACCCCATTACGTACGACTAGTCTTGTGACTGATTGGACGGTTGTGCTTGGCTCGACTCCAACACTGCTGCCCCATCATGTCCATGCAGTTACCTGAATAAAACAGTCTCTAATCTAAATACAACGTGTTGCTCTTTTTCTAGCGTGGTCCACGAGATCTTTCACGGCGCTCCCAATGGACAGCAGAATGCAAGCAGCAGCGTCCAGCCCTCCTGGGGGCGGATCTGCTCCCTGCTGGCCTTCAGCGGCGCCCTGGCCGTCCGCTGCGTGGAGAACGAGATGCCGCAGCTGGTGGGCCAAGTGGTCCACTTGACCACCAGCTACGTCAATGCCAACCTGCTGACCTGGATTGACCAGAACGGAGGATGGGTGAGGCCATTTCTTTGTTACCGATCTTCTGTTTTTGTCTGAAATTGGCCAGGTTCTTGAGTGCCCGCAAACGCTGAACACCGTGCCTAACGGGTATCTTAGCCCCCACTTCCAAGAAAGCACTCCCGCAAGATTAAGAAGTGAAAGACACATTCAGAAGGCATTTTTCTTTGATGCACTTTGATAAATGAAAGAGGAAGCAGATGGAAAACGCCACACTAATTCACATACTGTACATGTCTTTGTACAATATACAGGTAGAAAACTTCAACATTGGTGCCTATATATGTATTTCTGTGCAAAAATACACTTTGAAGAAGCTGATTTAAAATTCTACATCAAAGTTCATGAGGGTCATGAGCCTAATACACGTTTCGCAATATTCAGCAGGGAACCATTCACAGGCAGTGTGCCCCTCATGGCATATTGACTGGTCACTTATTTCTTCTGAGTAATTTGGGTTCTTCAGATTTGAACACTAGAGTTAGAATTTTACCCTTGAGTCCGAGTAACCTGCATGCACCTGTATAAGCATTCCGAGGCCAATTTGCAAGTTCAACTAGTTTAGTCCAAATCATCCATTCGGATTTGAGTCAGAGTCTGAGTATGAGACTCGGAGTTAGACTTCATTCAAGTCTGTGTCACCGCTTTTTCCACGTTGCCCCTTTCTTGTCTGTCAGAAAAAACATGTTGGAAAGCCTGGTGCTGTATTAAAAGCAAGAGTTTGACTCAATAATCACTGGCCAGAATTGGGTCATCCCAGAGGAAGTAATATATCTTGTGTCAACATGTGACAGCACGACTCATTGTCTTGGTGCCGAGCCTTCCCGCTTGATCATGTGCCAGTGATCATGTGAGCTTGTTTTGAAAGAGCAGCCCTCTTCCTGTCTGGTGATAACATCTGAAACGTTACAATGCCTAGTAAACTTTTTTAGGATAGAAAAAGGTCACTTGTGTTCGGTGACCGTGTCTTGGAAAATTCCCAAGGAACATTTCAATACATCACCAAACCTGTTTCACTTTTGACTTCCTATCAAAAGGCAGTGGTCACGACCCAGCTTTTGGGTAAAAGAACTTTTACTGGTATAAGACAGCATATGGTAAAGAAATTTGTATTTCAGCTCACTTTGCGTGTGGTTGGCACACAGTGCACTCACTGTGGCATGTGACAAACAGCAGTTTGTGGTGTAATTTGGCAACCAAATGCGAGGCCATTACTGCAGTAGGGCAAAGCCCATGGACAGATGGTACGCATGTGTTGCATGCATTTTCGACCAATAGAATGTCACGATTTATTTACATCAAGCTTAAGAATGCATGTGTGAGTGCAGTGCCACCGCACTTATGGCGTCTCCATGGATCAGTTTATGAGGAATTGTATGGTAAACACACTTAGTGCTGATTATCTCTTGCTTTGGGTTTAATTTTGTGATTTTTTGAGAGCAATCACAATTTTGCAGCCGCTAGACTGTGATTAACAAAAAAATGGATGTTCAAGAGTTTCCGGTAAAAACCTTCAGAAAGTGCACCCCATGAGTTGCCCATTCTGCTCATAGCATTCCTTGTGCAAAAGTCACAAATGAGTTGCAGCATGCTGTTGCAAGGTTTGTGAGACATGCCATGCAGATGTCTTTCCTATGAGCCTTGAGCTGGACCAAGAGAGGGCGCAATTTTCTTAGTAATGGTGGCTCCTGTGGTCGGAAACTGAGCTTCGCTGGGTCATGAACGACTATGAAATGCATGTGTTGTGGTCGCATCACTGCCCACAAAATAAACACTCCCGACCATGTTGGCTCTTTTTAACCAATGAGGGGGTGCTTCTGCTCAAGATGGATAGGGAGCCAGACAAAATAAAAAATAGCCATGTGCACAAATGGTTCTGTACAAAATGTAAGCAGGGATGTGTATTTTGTCCTGTGCAGAATCTTGGGCATTGAAGTACTGGTATTTTTAAGCTTGCTTGATACATCCCCCTCTGCTAGGCGGCACATGATTTTAATATTAAGGAGTGTTAGGCAAATCTTTGGCCTTATTCTACAAATCCGGATGTGTTTTCCATCTCATCCCTGGTATCTTGAGATCTTCTTCCAAAATTATTCTGACCCAGGGCCCATTTTCATGCAGCTCAGAGCTGCAAAGCTGAAATGTTGCTGAGCAGATTTCAGTGCCCAGCACACATCAGCAGAGAGCCAGTCACAAGATGCATTGTGTGGCATTTTAGCCCATTATCTTTGTTTGGGGGGAGACTAAGCAGATGGCTGTGCCAAGCAGCCTAGCTATGAAATTGGCTTATTAAATTAGCCTAGTTGTCAACATTCAGTTGCTGATTGGACAGATGAGAAAGTGCCTGCCATTCGGAAAGAGGAAATCCAATCGGGTGCTCACCTGATTTGGAACCTACCCAAAAAGAAGAGGGTCACGCAGATTATTGCATCATTTCTGTGGCTAGTTACTTCTTTGAACATGAGTCTGATGAAAGATATTTCCCTGGATTCATACTTTTCAGCTCCAAGCAGCCCCATTTCTGCTAGGGAAGTGAACTTTCTAATAGGTGGCCAGAATTTGGAATATTTACACATGGGTCCCACATGAAGCATTTCGAAATTATTCCGGGGGGGGGTGCAATTTAAAGCCAAAGCTACCAAAGGAGTCTGAGATTTTTTGCATCATATGGACAAAGACTCCCTCTTTTTCCTAGCCTTTGGTCAAGACAGTCGCTGTGATTATGGAGTTGGAGTCAACACATGGCAAGCTAGCCCTTGAGACAAGACTAGTGTGCATTTTGGTTTTTCACTGGTTGCAGTGGCCTTTCGCACGTAATTTTACAGTACTTGTGGTTTTCTGTACTTTTTGCTTACTAAGTTTGCCAGCAAAATGAATGCTCATAACACAGCAGACACAATATTGTTTTGACCAATAACAGGTGGAAATACTCAATGTGGATGGTCTGGCCCTACGTAGTCATGTACCTTGGATGGTGTTTGCACATACATGTATACAGACGGCCGGCTTATAGACTAAGTGGTTGAAGGGAAGAATTTGAATCATTTCCACAGGTGAATTAGTTAGCATGAGGCCTCAGAAAACTAGTTCATGAAAAGGCATTCTTGGTGGCAGGCAGTGAATCACACTCGTTAGTCTCTCATCAAGCAATACAGGTACTTGTACCAACTTGCATTGCTGAGATCCCCTTGACTGTGAAGACTTTTGCCTTTTCCCCTATCACAGAAGTGCCTTTTTCAACCACCTGACGACTTGCCACAGGGGCCATGGATGCACGACTGGATGATGTTTGGTGCAGGGATGGTGGCCCTGGGTGCAGTCACAGCACTGGCCTTGAGACTGCTGGTGCGATAAAAAGGTAGAACATCCCATAATCTCAATACATGTATTATGCACTGGACAGTCACTCAAAGTGTGGATTTGTTATCAGCTGTAGTTACGTGAAGAGCTGTTTACAGAAAGAGTTACGACATGAGTGTCTCAATCATTGGAACCAACATGGTGGATTATACACGAGTGCACATGTGCTGCACACATGATGAGCAGCCATTTTGATTCCAAAGTCTGAAAATGGCGTTATGGTACTCTACCAATATACAGCTCTAGATCTGTAGTAAAGATTGTGTACATCGGTTCTGTAGTGGCATATACATGTACAGGAGGGAGGACTAACTGGCTGCCCTGTCATTTACCAATTTTCTGAAAAAAAAAAGTTTATTCAAAGTGTCAGAACCTAAACATTAGCTGTAGAATCCCCACTTTAAGAATTTGTAAAGAAAAATAATGAGACAGCATTTTAAGAAAGATCCATCCTTTTCAACACCTTTAATATTATACAACTGTAATTCTATGGAATTTTTTGCGTGGGGGTGTATTTTAAGATTATTTTTCCCTTTGTGAGAAAATATCTCTTTTTGGGGGGAGATTTATCAAGTTTTCAGATATCATCGATCAAATCCATTGAGCAGACCAACTTTTTCTTGATTTTGCAGGCAAGCTTGAAGTACTGGGGCACAGACAGCCACCGTGAACTGAAATCCTCACACGTAGTAATGATTTTTGTAGCAAGGAAAATTAACCCTACACTATTGGTGACAGAATTTGCAATGTATTGTGGGTGTCCGTGTCTTGGGCCATTCACAGAAGAACATGACATCACCGTCACGGCTATGTCCTTTTCGAAGCTCCTTAGCAAGCTGAAATATACGATGATGTAACAGGAGTCATGTCGAAGTACCACGGAAGTGCTGGCTGCATTAAACTCAAGTGCCAAAATAAGAACATGACATCGTGAGAGGAAGTCAAGAAAAAAATATAAATTTATTTTTGGAAAGGACTCAGACTTGGACTGACGGAGACCTTGTACAAATGCTCAGACATTCCCAGTGAATTTTTTTTCCTAATTCTCATATTCCCTCTCGTAATCGAAAGCCTTAGTCTCGAGACTGCCCTGTCTTGTTTTTCAAGCATTTTTCCTGTGTACCACTTAATATTTTGACGTGTAACATACAAGTTGGACTGTAGGCAGAGAATCTTACTACAACACTGCTATGTGATTTTATCTCAAATCCCCCAGGTGTTGACAGTCATATCAAAATTGGGGGGACTTTATTCCCTTAGTGTTGGTACATGTATGTCAGTTGGTCTTTCTCTAGGAGTCTAAGGAATGGTTTCTGGGACAGTTTTTTGGAAATTTCATGTCTGTGTCCATGTGCAGTTCTCTGAAGACAAAACAGCTCCGCTGGAACATCTGAAAAAAACTCCTTGCAGTTGGTACTCAGTAATAGTTCCTTTAGCATGTAAGGAACCATTGGAAAAACTATGAAGTGCAATCCCTCTGTTATGCAGTGTACAAGTCTTATCTTATCTTTTAGGCTGCTAAAAATTTCTTTCGAAGAGAATAGGAGAATGAATCAGAAATGAAATGTAAGGGTTTGGTAAATGTCTATGACCTTTTAAATTCACCAAGTAATCTCTTGCTGTTTATTGGCAGTAAAAAGCAATATTGATGTTCTAACTTGGACATTTCATATAAACAAATGTTAGATCAATTTTTATGATCAAATAGTAAAAGTTTAGAAGGCCCAACATTTGTGCGACCTTTTTCTTGAAATTTGGCAACAACTGAAATGTCAGATCTTTCTAATTTTTGAAGTGTGCTTTAGGTGTACATGTATATATTGTAAATCATTGAAGCTGGTAAGAGCAATTCCATAGTAGAAATTCCATTCCAAAGTGAAAATTCCTCATTCCGTTGCCAAGCTTGTTATTACTTGCAATTTGCCAATGAAAAAATTGCTTTCAAAAAATGAAAGTGGAAATGAGTAGTAAAATTATCTTCCTTTATATCGATTTGGTTTTTATTTTAAATGACCTCCAGTCTTTGTTTATGAATGACAAATCGTAATGACGTTAGTAACAGAATGACAAAGTTCCACTTTTGTACGGAAGTGCCCAAAAGCACTTTGCAACAACCTTCAATTTCCTATGTACATAACAAAAGCGGGAGTGTCATTTGTTTGTAGTTTCAGCCAAACCGCAGGCTCACAGGATAGGCTTCAAAATGCCATTGACAGTTTATTGTTAACTTGACATGCATGTCTGGTTTTTGCTTGCCATACAAAATGCTGCTAGTTTTGCCATATAAGATACAGCACTTAAACAGATGAAGACCATATACATTGGTTTTTTCTTTTTTTGGGGGGGAGGGGATTGCTTTGGTTTCCGAATTTTTTACAGTGTAGAAATATGATGAAGCTTGCCAAAACTCATTTTGTCAAAAAAATGATATGGATGGTTCGATGATTGGAAAAGATACATGTAAATATTTTATCATGTCCCAGAAGTCTCGATTTAAATTCACGTAAATATGGACATGTACCACTTTTATATGATGTTTGTTGATGTTTCATATAAACTGTACAGTAAATATTGTCATTCTGTATGTATGCATAGCATCAGCATTTTTAGAAACTCTCTTTCATGAAGTTCAGTCTTGCCAGTTTTTTTCAATCCATTTTATATTGGCGTTTTTTTACCCGCTTGTTGATAGTTGTGTGTCGTTTGGTTGTGTTCCAAAATGGCTCAACTTCAAAGGTTTTGGGAGCCTTTGGAATCGTTATCTTATGGTCTAGCGTTGACGTTCTTGACCACAATTAGTGTGCAGATGTCGGTTCTGTTTTCATTCCTCTTGGGGGTTGATTGTGAAACAGTCAGTTGCCATTTTTAATGTGCTCGTATTTCAACTGTTTTTTAATTTCTTTTTTCTTTTGGCTAGTAAAAGTGGAAAAGCAGTGTTGTGTCTGTGTGTTATATGATTATAACTGTGCTAGTCGTGTTGGGTACATTTTTACCAGCAGTTTGTGGAGCTGTTTCAAACTGCTCAGCGTAAATGCCTTGGTATGCTCTTTCATTCCTATTTAAGCTAGGGGAGGGCTTGTTTGGGTGAGGCTTAAATGAATTGGAATTTTTTTTTTGCCTTAACTTTTATGGCCTCTCTACCAGAGGGGTGAGGCTACTTTTTGAGCTCTTTACATGCTTGGAAGAAGGGAAAATAAATAGACAAGAAATATCACCTTCATGCTCATTTTGACGGGTTCCGGGGGGGCTCCCTGCAGGCCCTCCTTAAAGCTCCTTTATTGAAACCAGAAATTACGTTTCATTAAAATTTTCCCACTTGTGTACGTCCTGGCTCACCTCCAATTCCGGCGGCCCCTTTGTAAATTCCCGGCAACCCCTGTTTTGTAAATGCTGGATCTGCCACTGATTTCGTACACATTTTTGCTATGAGGGTCCCCGGCCGCGCCTCTCGTTCATTATTGTGACGTTGAGGGCAGCAAGCTGTATTAACAGTCTCGTGTCATCATGTTGGGTCTAGCTTTGTACATGTGAAGTACATGTACTTCGGTACGCATACGACCTGTAACGTTAACCTACATACAGATACGATCGACCCAGCTGGCTAGCTACGTGTACGTGTACGAAGTGCCCGACTCCAGTTTCATGTACAAGTACAAATCTAACAAGGAATTGGGATTGGTAAGTCACTCACTTCAAGTGCATGGAGGAATGTTTTTATTCCTGTATGGTAAGTGTCAGGCTGAACATCAATGGGCATGAGAATGCAAGGATTACCGGTAGTTATCACGTGCATAATGGAAAGCCTTGCGTGTTAGAAAAGTAACTTGGACCTTACAAAATGCCCCTTTAGTTTGGTCGTCCGATGTCCGTAAAAGTACTAGGGCCTAGGCCTACATACGAACATCACCATGGGTAGTACCAATCACGCTAATTTTCCTTGACGCTGTTCGTTCCCCTTGCAAGTTACAGTGATACTACTACTAGGCATCAGAAAGTGCGAACAGTAGCATACCTGAAAGGTCAAATTTAGCAGGGAGCATATTAAAACATTTATTTAGAAAGTGAAAGAGAATTTTCAGGCCAGGGTTTGTGCACAGGGAGGGTGTCTAGTGATGCCTGGATCATGCCTGTGCTTTCGTTCATAGCAGTTTGCTAAGTCCTACATGTAGTCCTACTCGGACATGTTGGAGTGGAAAAAGATGTGAAAAATTAAAAGTGCCACATGATGAAATGCATCATTTGCTACCCCAGAACTGTGGGGTTTGACGTCCGAAAAAATGTTGCATCCTGACTCCACTTCAGCAGTTGTGTACAAAGCCTATGAGGAGTGAAGAGAATTTTTTAAGTATCTCCCAACAACATCGGTAAGTGTTTCTCAGTCCAGAATTCGTGTCTTTCCAGCATTTCTGTAACGACTGACTTTTATTGAGATGATATACAGTGTATGATGAGAAAAGTGGAGTCGGGATGCAACATTTTAACCCCAAGGTCCACCCTGCTTCCATGTGGAAGCAGGGCGGATGTCGGACCCCACAGTTTTGGGGGTAATCATTTGCAGAGTAGGCCTACATGTATAATCATCACACTGTCTAACCAGCTTTAGGCTTACATGTACATGTATGTTATCGTGTACGTGTAACTAATGGTGATCAGAGTGTAATCGACTGTCTAGTGAAATGATTGGTGTGGTAAATCATTCTGTTTATTTTCATTTATTCATTTGTAAACAAAGTGCTCTAAAGGCCATCGTAGAAACCATTTCTCTACACTGCATTAACAAAAGAGACTCCACCTGTAGACCACAAACAAAATTTTATGAGTCAAGTTGAAAAAGTTAAACGACAGCAAGGATAGGATAATTCAGGAAGGCGAGCAAGCAATCTTTATTTCGATCGGGAAACGTGATAACTACCACGATAATAAAGTAACCCACGCTACGTGTAGGCCTACACGTACATGTAGTGGTTTCTTTATCTTTCAACTTTTTAAGTGCCTCAAAAGCAGTCAGAGTAATTAGGACTCTACAAGTGAACTCTTTTAACTCTAGGCTGGTTGGGTTCTCACTAAAAATATCAGTTCATAATATGGTAGGACCTGCATGGCGTAGTTATATCACGTAATTTAGTTTTTAAATATACATGTTTGATTCCCTGAAAGTACACGTCCTTGATAAGCCTAGCAAGTAGCATGAATGGAACAATGGAAGTGAAAGAAGTGAACATGCAGTGTGAGTTTGTGTATTTTGGGAGATTCGGACTGTCAGAAACTTTCGAACTTCAGTTTATAGTGATAAAGCTTTGGTTTCTTATGGCTATGGTTGTATATACATGTACATGTACAGTTGTATTCACAACTTACATTTACATAACCTCAGGCTGTATTTGCCTTAATAAAATCTGCCAAAGCCACAAACCATTACAAAAATAGGGAAAGAATTCCATATGCAGATGCCACACATTTTCCTCTGCAGTGACCTATGGTATGTACATGTATTATCAATCAGAAATCAAAGAATTGTCCTAACTAATAAGTGAAATTCAGCAGTGAAAATATTGAAGTATTCACTTAAGACCAATCTCATAGGGTTTGTGCACAGGGTGTCAAGCGGTGTTCATATGGAATTTCTTTTCAAAAATAGGTTTAGTCTGAAATACACATGTAT
>NW_019091406.1:471254-485042 GCF_001949145.1 Acanthaster planci
GGTGCTGTAAAACCAAAGGAGGGTTTTAATACGGCATTGTGCAAAAGTAAATTATACACTGGTACATACCAGTAATTTCAAATTCCACGAGGTCATTCAGGGTTGCTGTGGATCATTCATATGCACGGTGCCCCATGACACGATGTAATGTAGACCCAGGTTTGAGCCCCACAACAATTGTCAAATTTTCTACAAAAAATTTTTTTCCCTTTTTACGGTATGTTACTGTCCACCAATCTTTCACTTTTCTCTTTGTTGGTAGATATCTACCTCTTGAGGATTTTTTAAAGGAAAATACAAGTTCAAGATCTATTTGTTATGTAGATTGGTCTCGTGCCGGTTTCCAATGCTACGTGTACGTGAGCCGCAACCTGTCGAAAGTGCTCATATGTATAGGGAAGGGGTGCAATCATACGTGTCGCCTTTAATACGTGTTAAGTTTTGAATGGAGTTGGCCACCACCGTGAAGTTTATTTCGTAACCGTCAACTAAGCGTCTGGGACTGAAAATAAATATCTATTTTGGATTGGTTTTCAGTAGATTTCCATAAATACAATGCACATTTGTAGGTGGCCCATGTTCTGGTCGGTTTCAGTTAAAAAATATATTTTGCCCCAGTGTTGGTGACCCCAAGTGACAAGTAATATAATGTAAGTTACGCTCGTTGCATGTATTTCTCTCTTGTGGATTAGCATGCATGTTGGGGACAGTGGAATCACAGGACCGTGTTAGGATTGTACCTGCAACTCTCCAGACAATGCCTGTGTCTTTGTCGTAAATTGGGAGCCATGCATTTGTCCCCTATTCACCGTAACCAGTAACCTGTGCTCTATTATGGATACTGCAAGGAAGTTTTTGTTAATTTACATTTATGACTTTAAGCGGCAGTGCAGATACCATTGCAATTGTAACCATAGGATATGATCATAGATGACGCCAGCAATACCGCACAGCTCAGAGCTTTGTCAAGTACTGTCTATAATCCCCCGGTAATGTGAGACCGTGTGTGTTCTGACTTTGTCCACTGCCTACTTGGGGCAGGGCCCAACTGTGTCAGCGCAGTCCCAAGTGCATAGCCCAACTTTGGATCAGGAGAAATACTTTTATCACAAAAAGAACATGGCAAGCAATAAGTACATCATGGAAATTGTATTTGGAATCAAATGGGATAAGAAACAACTCTTAATGAAGAAGGTATGTTGATTGCAAAGGAATCAGCCGAGTACTTAGGTATTCCCATGCAGAGTGTCTACTTTACCCTGTTTTTGTTTTGGACTTGAGTTCATTGAGCCAGATTTTTTCACCCACGTTGTTAGGAATGTGTGCACTAGTGGTTGCTGTCAGTAACAAGCCCTGCTGGAGCATTTGACAGGGGTTTTTCTGCACCCACTAATCTCTAGTCCTGGATCACTGTGGATTCAGGGGGATCTTCCAAAAAGATTTTGCTGGTGAAAAATGTTGCCAATAAGTATCGGGTAATGTTTTGATTAGTTCTCTCATCTGTTGATTTCTTTTGTAGGGTAATCTTGGCAATTAGGGGAAGATACCAGCAGGTGCCAGACGGTGACTGAACGCCAAGATAGGTTCGACTTACTAACAGGTCTCACAAATGCCAATGACTGAACCTCCACGGCAGAGGTGACGATGGACAGTGCCGAATGTGTGACCCTGGTGCCCTTTGTGCACCAGGTCGGAGGTCACACGGGAATGATGAAGTACGATGAGGTGACCGTGTGCAAGCCTGTCTCGCCAGCCGAGCTCCGCTTCTACGAGACGCTTACCCCAGAGTTGGCTCAGTTCACGCCAGGCTTTAAAGGTACATTTATGTGCACATGTCTATGAGAAGCAGCAACAGCCACAAGTCAGTGGCTGCCATAGCCACACATGTTATTCCAAGCCAGAGCCCTAAGTTTTGGAAGAGCCACTTTCAAGTGAGAGTATCTGCGTCCCTGTAGGGCTCTGTGGTTGTCTTTTTTTTTTGAACGGGGAAACAGAATCCATTTCTGACCAATAAATGACCGATAAATTCTCAATAAATCTACGCAGCTGTTTTAATTCCACACACCCCTTACAACGTCACCTTCGCCACATCTTAATCACTTGCCGACATTGTAATTTGCCTGAAAATTTCAAGTTTTGAAAAAGGCAAGATACCGTATATGCATAACTGACAACATTTGATATCGACATATACCCAGATGTCACAAACACTGATTCCCAAGCATCGTTTGAACAGCATTTGTGCTATCTTCTTGACTGCAACCTGACATTTTTTCATGACTCTGGGGCACGCCCACTGAGCAATATTTGCCACCACACCAGGCCGTGCACAGCGGCCAAGTTCAAGTTAAACACACGGTCCGCCTCCATAAGCTCTCTTGGACTGTGACTGTGCGCAAAACAAATGGCTGTTTAGCCAGGTCAGGTGGAGGTGAGACAAGGCACGCTTGACATTTTAACACATCGGCCGTGCCAGTCAATACATTTAGCCGCATTGCAGTTCAAACAGTTTACATGTGCTGGTAGCAGGTGGTCATGTACATGTACAGTATGGTGCAGTCAATTCCACAGGTACAGTGCCAAATACACGTACCGGGGCAATGCTCCTACAGTATGCTCTTTTTTAAATGATGGCAAGAGGTTGTTTTCTCTGCAATTTTGTCTACTTGCCAAACGAAATGAAAGAGAAGCACCACGTGTTTCCAAGGGAACCCAGGACAGGCCAGCTGTGTTTGTGTTGATGTTCCTGTGGGACACTGGAATCACGGCTTGAAATTGCAAAAGGCAAAATTAAGATTTCATAACTGGACAGAAACATTCTATCTTCTAGTTTGGAAGGTGATATTTGAACTTTCAGCCCCTGTGCTCCGACTCATTGACTGAAACCAGATGCTGCATCGTAGGATGTCATTTGAAAACCTGTGATGCGCCGAAATGGCTCAAGTCATTATAAGCAAAAAGGGACTCAGACTGACACTGCCATTTTCAGTGACTTGACTCATCTCAGTCGAGTCTTGGGCAGAGACACAACTTCCTCAGTTGAGTCTCGGACAGAGACTCAGCTAAGTGTTTTACTGGGTCTGATGAAGTTTCACACTTGATGTGTCATTAGCCCCGCAAGTTTTACAGTGTAGATCATTATTTTGCCAGATCAACCAGCCCTTTTCAATTACAGGTTCAATTAATCAAGCAGCATTATTTGTTTGTTGGCGAAGGCTCACACTAATATTAGGATTCTGTTTGCCAAAGCATTTCTGCAAGTCAACGCTCTATGGCTTTAACCCACAGTTGACCGGTAATTCTGTCAGTACATGCATCAGACATGTACTGTGTACAGGTGTACATGTATGTGAGCCAAACTGCAAACATTCACTGATACACATCTGCATTTATGCTGAATACATGAGTGTGCTGGTACTTTCCTCCAAGGTCAGTATACATATCAATCAGTAGACTGCAGGGTTTTCATGCATTTCAGCTGAGGCACCTTATGCCGTGACTGAAACAACACTATGGCAGTGGACAACACGAGTGTTGTGCACGGCTGAAGGAACAGGTGTGTGTGGTTACATGTAGACACAGACATGTACATGATCCATGTAACTTCTGGCACGTACACTTTCATTGCATGTTTATAATTAAAAAAATACACAATTTGTTTTGCTCTTTCTCCAGACATGCCAGAGTTGACGGACAGAGGTTTTCCTGTGTCAGCCCCAACACTTTGTACTTGATTGCTTTTGTTTAATTTGACCCTCCCTCCCCCAAATACATTTTGTGTAGGGTTCCTTCTCCTCAAACTGAACCTTGTTTGAGGATATCTGCTCTTTGAGGATGCATGTAAGGACTTTTTGTGTATCTTTATGGTCTTCTTCAGTGCGCATGCATGAAGTCTGTTCCAAGTGCACATTAAAAATAGGCCCAAGTTTCCCTGGGCAGGTGAGGGCGCTGTTGCTGTGATGTAAATCAGGGAAGACACTGTTCAGTTTACTTGTTAACGTTTTCTGAGGAAAAAAAGGTTGCTCGATGGCTTATTGTCATATTTACACAACAGTAGATTGCCAAAGAAACAAATGCACATGTACGACAGCAAAATGTAGAAAAATTCTTGCGGTTTTTTTGTCCATACATTGCCTGGGATTGATATCACAGGTTTGCTCACGAATATGGAAATTTATGATCAAATGCACCTGTGTGAAAACCAGACAGGCTCAAAAATAAAGATAAAAATAGCAAACAAAAGTTGAATATTAAGGTTAATTGAAACACAAAGGTACCGTTTCATTTTAAGGGTTTAGCAAAATACTTGAATAAGCCATTTGCAAGTTAAATTTGAATAAAATCTGGTGCACTGAGTTATCTGACTGCACATAAACATAACAATTTGAATTCCCCAGACTAAAGACACTGTTGCTATACCTTCCTGATTCGGGGCAAGCTTTCACATAGCAACCACCATCTCCAGAATGGACTGGTTCCTTTGTGCCCTTCTTATCCTTTGAGAACGGTGTATTGTTGCAAGGCGTCTCTTATGTAACTAAGCAAAAGCTTGCCCGAATCACAAGGTATAGCAACAGTAGTTTTAGAAAGGAGAATTCAAGTTGTAACAAATGTATGTTCACGTGAATTAAAGAACTCAGTGTACCAGACTTGGGTCAAAGTTAACTCGCAAAAGGCTTACTACATGGTCGCTTGAAAAAAAAGACACCTTTTTTTCAGATTTTCCTGTACATGGTGTACATGTATGTTGTACACGTGCATTGCCAGTGGGCTTCAGAGGAATTTTTTGTTTACAGAAAAGAAAGAAGCCAGTAGGCCTGTTTGTTTGGAGCATTTAATCAAGGGAAGAAATGTTTGAAATGTTTCATGGACCACTGCCAGTTGGCCCTACATTTTTGTACACTAATTGCTGTGTAAGAGAAACTACAACACTTTGTGTTTGTGTCTTCGTGTGCATAATATTTGGATGACCTTCATCCATGTGTACGTAGTTAGAAAGTTTTGAATTCTCCGTTCATTATTATTCTGACCTTATGCGCGCAGGGCGGCCGTGACATGGAGTCGACTTAAACTGTGCTCCCTAAGACTTTGTGCATGCCCACACCCACTGTGTACATGAATGTGGTTTAGAGATCTTGCATTCCTCCCCTCCACAGTTCTACATACCGTGGGTATGTTAACCCTAACAGTCCTCAGTCCTTCACCTGTTGGAGGACTGAGGACTGTTAGGGTTAATGCAGTGAAGTCTGTCAGATTTATGGCCAGAAAATTGTTTTAAAACCGTGTGTTTACAGCAACGGAATTGTCCTGGTACCATGTACCTGGGGCATGTACGCATACTGGTACTCAGGTGTAAGTAGGAATAAAATTTGATTTTTAAAACTTTTTATGTGCGTCTGTGCTGGCCTGTCAGCAAACATGGTATACCTTGGGCACCGTACCATAAATACTCTGTCTGTCAGCTGAATTTCCTTGTACCCTATTGGTTAAATCAACCAGTTTAATTCTTTCATTTTAATGAACCAATTACCAGTTACAACTGCTTACAAACAGGAGAGCAACTTATTTTAATGGCTAAATGTGTCAGTCAAAAGTGTTGAGTTGGGAAACTCGGCCACAGAAAAATCCAGGTACCTGCAGGTCAGGTTATCATTAACACACAATATTTTAGAGCCGGGGGGAGGGGGTTGAGTCTGATTTTCCGGCATTCATACGTGTACAGGTAGCTGTTTACATTTGTGTTATCACCAGTGGAAATTGAATAGTGAATACCACAAAAAGTCTGATGTGTTTCATGTCACATACAGTAGGTGTACATTTCAGTGGAGTGGTTCCTCACTTCTCATTGATTGAATAGTGAATACCACAAAAAGTCTGATGTGTTTCATGTCACATACAGTAGGTGTACATTTCAGTGGAGTGGTTCCTTACTTCTCATTGATATGTTTTGATCTTGATAAGTCTTTGAAGAAAGTCGTTTTTGCAACTTTGGCCAAACGTGGAGCCTGTAGTACAGGCATGTACTTTCAAATACTTTTGCAGTTAGTGACTTCCACGTTACCGATTTAAGATTTAAAGTCAAAAATTAACACAGTTTGCTAATTCCCTACAATGTGAGTCCGCCTGAATTTTCACTTTTCTCTCTTCAATCAGGAGTCGTCCATGTGTCAGTTCAGGAGGAAGATGATGGCTCATTGAGCGTCCGTGCCTACCCAATCAGGGTGCAGCACCAGACTCTTGCCGGCCCCCGCTGCCCCAGCAATGGCGAACTCTGGGCGCCAGACCCAGCTGGGGAAGAGGACACAGAGAGGTCTCCAAAGTCAGACGAGCAGAAGATGTCCCAAACGAGTCTTCCAGAAGAGTTAGTTTTAATTTGGCTATAACAATCTCAAAAAGGTTTCAGTTAGGCTTTATGTCTTTTTTTAACCTCAACCAACCCAGGTCCCTCAAAATTCACCCAAAGGATTCAGAGGATTTTGTAGGACTCAAAGACAGTACAGACCAGGAGCGCTGTGTTGTTATGTGTGGCTTGGTAACCCTGGGAGTGCCTTTGGAGTTGCCCCTGAATGGTGCCATGCACATTGGAGACCAAAACCAAGTGCATGCATGGAGTTAAAATTGCAGTTGTTCACTTAACAGCCAAAGCCAGAAGTATTCATTCCTGAGTCAGACTTATTCCTCTTTTATGCTTTTCAAACTTTTAAAAGATTTTTTAAGAGTCGGAGCAAAATACTGTATAGCAAATTACTCATATTCAGTAGTGAGGTTTTGGTTTATGAAGACTTGTGGGTTTTGGGACCAAAAGTTCCAAGGGGTCACTTTAGTGAGAAAGAGAGGATTTAATTGACTAGAAGAAGTCACTAGCCCATTCTTAATATTGCATCTAATGTTGCGTAAGTAATTGAAATTGCAGAAATGTATCTTGCTCATGGACACGAGAAACCGTTGTGTGCGCGCAGAGTGTGTTGTGCACTCTGCCCCACATGAGACCAATAACACTCAATACAAAGTTCTTGTCATTTAACATTTGTGTGTCATGTCAGAAGTGACCCCTTGGACAACAAGGACTCTTCCAGCGAGGAGGACCTATTCGAAGATCACTCCGAGAGCAAGACAACTCGTCAGCAGTTTGAGAGAGGTAACCCCTGGGGAGTGCATCTGAATCGTCTCCAGATGGCCCGCATGCACAAAGACTTTGGCTCCAGCAAGCTCCACAGTATCCTTGAAGTACCTGTATTTGGACTACATGTATAAGTTCACCCTTGGCATCAGCTGTTTTAACAGTAGGCAACATTTTGTGCACATTCCGTTGAAATTTGCCCCTCACACTCTCCACTTTCCAAAAGAAAACCCACTTGATGCATGAGGCATGCCCTTAATTGCTGACTGGCGGAGTAAGCCAGTCAGCGTAAACTGCAATTCCTGGACAGAATTCAAGTAGTTGTCAAACACAATTATGTGTAGCTTTTACTTTGTCATTATAGAGAGCAATTTACTGCCTTTTGACTTTTCAGTGGCCATGCTCATTGCTTTTGTCCAACTTCAGTTTTCCAGATGGCCCAGACTAGGGTTTAAATGCGCTGCCGTTAGCAGTATTAGCTTCTTCACTGTACTGTGCGCTCTCTCACTTGTAGGACTAAATTTCGTAGCAGGCATTGCTGTCTACTCGAAGTCCATCTAGTTTCTTTGCACTTTCAAATAATTGTGTGCTCAGTGCAGTATGTGCTATTTGATTGAGCAGTGTTTTTGGCCCACTAACTGTAGGGCACAGACTATCTTAAAGGTGCATGTTGGTAGCTGACAAAACCTGGATTCCTCTCTTTTTTGGGCAGTTCTGTTCATTTTGTCCACTCTCCTCAGAAGCAGAGTGGTGTTTGCCTTAGGTCAGGGAACATGATGTGTTTTAGACTTTGAAAGGTATTTCCCCTAACAATAAACGCTTTCCAGAGTTCATTCTTTTGGAGAATCTGACTTCCAAGTTCCGCTCGCCGTGCATCCTGGACATCAAGCTGGGGACAAAGACCTACCACAAGGACCACTCCGAGGCCAAACGGCAGCTGCACATCGACCGGGATGCAGCCACCACCACGGCCACGCTAGGCCTACGTCTGTGCGGCATGCAGGTGAGCCTAAGGCTGCATTCATATTCACTTAGCTACTACGGGCAATAGTGCATTAGCTTATGGAATCTGCCAGGTAACAGCTGCAGCCATTTGCATGAATGTGTGCAATACTTCTCACCCCAGCCCCTTGATAGGATCCAGTCTCAATCTTTTTGGACTGTGTACGTTATTTTGCCCTTGCCATTTTGAAATGGAAAACATTAGTGTTACACCCTCCAAACCAATGTAGCATATATGAATAAGATGGCCTATAGGGGAACAAGCTTGGGATATAGACATTACAGCACCATTACCATAGTGCATCTGCACGTGATGTACGTGTACTTTGCTGCAAAGTAGGGTTTTGTGCTCATTCAGTTCAAAGATAGCAACTTTGTCCTTGTGAGAAGGCCATGGTTCCTGCATGGAGGACCTGTCCAGATTATTGGCTTCGGCTGCAAACAAGGCACGTCCTCTGAAAACTGCTAGCCAAAAGCTTCATCCACTTTAGCGTAGGCTCATGAATGTGGTATTTCTGGCCACAAGAACCCTCCTTGCCAGCAAATGACATATGGAGAGTACTCCGTTATTCCTGTTCTGTTGCAGGTGTACCAACCAAGCAAAGGCTGCTACAAATGCCGAAATAAGTACGATGGGCGCCGCCTGGGCAAAGACGGCCTCCGGAGGGCGCTGTGTGAGTATTTCTCCACCTGCGACCAGGTCCGAATGGAGCTTCTGCCTCCCTTCATCGAGAAGCTGCAGGGCCTGATCCGAGTGGTGTCGGCCATCACCACCTTCAGCTTCCTCAGCACCTCGCTGCTCTTCATGTACGAGGGGGACACGGGGGACCAGTCGGGAGTGGGCGCTAGCGAGGTCTCGCGGGACTTGCTGGTGGACCTCCGTATCATCGACTTTGCCAATTCTGAGTCAGACCCGGATCACATCACTGACATCGAGTCCAGCAACAAAGGGTGCTTGTATGGGTTGAAAAACCTACTACAAATCTTGGAATCCATCCAGGGAACAGTAAACGATTCAAGCTAATGAAAGAACTGCAACTGAAAGCAGTGGATTGCAAATTATGAAATATTCAATGTGTACTAGTAGTTAGTATTTATTTTTTAAACGTGTCTAATTTGTGCTCAATGACTTTCTGTTTGAAAGTCTCACATCTGTTACATTGTTAGCGGTCTAGATTGTAAATCAAAATGGTTTATTGCGATAGAGAGACCCCAGGCCATATGACAAATACTTTGTGCAAAGCACACTATTTTTCTGTGTACCCACAGGCACAAACAACATGAAAACCCACGCATTGAAAATCTTGAAGCAAATGTGATGAACTGCAAAGCCTGTTTCATGGGAAATCACAGTAAGTTTCAACTGGTCAGGTACGATGTAGATGTTTAGAGCATTCGGTGAATGTTGTTTTTCTTTCGGCTGTGCGTAGAGGGAATCTTGTTGTAGATTGAGAAATATGGCTTTTTAGAATTGTATGTATTTTTTGCTTTTTATACACTGTAGAAAGGGCAACGGTGTTCAAGGAATATTTATGCCCTGTTTTCAAATGAATAATTTTCTTCCATCATCTTAACCATTTGCACTACTTTGAGTGACCAAAATATGTTGTGAACAGAGAATGGCACATTCCCTTGCAAGTTTTCCAGTCTCGTTGAGCAGTTCTCCAGATGCAGGATCAGTAAGTGCAGTGCTATGTGTGTTGCTGTAGAATCAGCCAATCCACTTTGAGGATAAGATGTTTGTGTTTGTTTGACCGGTTGTGGATGTTTTGTGTATTTTTAATAGCAGCTCGCCGGCAAGGTTGCTAAAACCACAGATAACGTGCCCTCAACCGACTGTGCTCAAAGCGGACAGCCAGAGGAGCATCCAAACCAGTGTGATATTGATCTTTAAATGAAAGCTGAGTGCACAAGTGCATTCATTGACTGCTCAGACTTCTTGTAAACAGTCATCTCAAAATTCGTCCGGGATAAGTTGCGGACAAGTTGCGGACGTTGTTGAGGGTTATGTTGCAGGATTCTTAACCATATAGTCCGCAATCTTCCCACTAAGATGCAGTTAGTTTGTTTACATAATGTGCCCCTCCTGGGGTTTTGAGCAAGGCTGGGCACTCATGGATACACTGTGTGTGGCAGTTAACATTGTAATAGCACAACTTATATGGGGCAACCTTTTGTGTGCACTGAGGCCAAATATAAACCAGCCATTCACTCGTCCAGGACAAATGCAGGGCTTCTTGTGGGTGAAGTCAATGTTGCCACCCGCAACTTGTCCTGGAGGAGTCTTGAGATTGTCCCTTAAGTAAATCTTGCCCTTGATGATAAAACTGAAGGAGAATAGCAGTGTTTTAGTCAAGTCCACCACAACCCCCTTCAAAGCTACCACGAGTCCCTGCAAGTGCCTGCAAGCTAAGTTTCCAGCTAATCAAATAAATTTGGTCTCCCTGTGGCTTTGGACGGGAACTTGTGGAGGGACTTTTGATTCGCTGGAGTACAGAGCATTGCTAGTCCTCGAATAAGTCTGTTTTTGTCTTTTGACACCCAGGGTGTCTTAAATGCATCCCTTGTCTTTTCTGCAATTTTATGTTATTCTGTCTGTGCATGAACTCAACTTTGCCATGTACATCTGTCTGTGTACGTGTAGGCTTTTCCCCCAGATTAGAATATGTCATGTAATGCATTGTGCACACGTACAAGCAATCTGTCAAATTTTCTAAAACTTTTTATAATTTCGGTTGAAAATAACGAAATCAGCCTTGATGACAAATTCAATTCTGTCTGTGAGTAGAAAATATGATATGCTGGGAGTAATCATTTTATGACTGTGAGCTTGATAATTTATTTTGTATTTGCACTCAACGAAAATCTTTCTGATACTCTTATATTTGTATGTATATATACATGTATATGAAAAGGAAATATTTTAGAACACTGAACCATGTAAGTTGTTGGTACTGGCAAGTAATGCAATCTTTGAGAATGCTCTCTTGTTGGAAATTTTTGTGTTCGAGTTTTTCTTAGATCTACTATTTAAAAGCACAGACTACAACTCATCAAATATTTTGAAACAGCTTAAATTCATCGGCTCTCTTATTCAGAATCTAACATTTCATCTTGATAATTGGCTCTTACCACAGTGATATTTTTTTCTGGAAAGTGTTGGCAGGAAAATGGTCCCATTATAATGCTTCATTTACTTGCTGGTCATGATCTAGGGATAAAGTTATACCTACCTAGTGTAGGTAGGGTTCACTAGTGACTTAAGCGTTTTCCCTAATCTGCAGGTGAATCTCAGTAACACTGATCCATAGCACCAAAGCAGAAGTACATGTATATTTTTGCTACTGATTTCTGTGACATTCCACGAAACCAAAACATCCAATTTTTGGGGCAGGAAAAGGTTGAGGGAAGCAAGTTGAACAAGTTGAGTTGGGAAGAAGTCATCCACTGCTGAACTTCTGCCCTCCATTTGTGTAACATTTATGCTCAGACATATCCAACACCATTGATGTATTTGACCAAGCATGTACACGTACCCCTTCAAACAAATGTACACGCCAGTTGCAGCTTCAGTTGGTACAAAACACAATAGGTGTATACTCGCAGTCATGGTTAGAAAGAAGTCATTGATTTTTACTGGTGGCAGTTGCTATTTTTAGAGGGAATTCAAGTGTGAACTGCTTCATCCAATGTCTTCATCAAACATTGTACAGTCTGTAAATTCTACATGCCCACACATTTGACATTAACTACGAGCCCTCGGAAGTAGACTAAGATCACAAAAACGGCTCGAAATCTAGATTTCAGGAAGTGTTTGATTGTCGGTTTGTGCCTTCATCGTTGTTTGTGGATCCATTGATATCTCACATCCAGCACTATGCATGTCGCCACAGAATGTATTTTCATATAAGTGCCTCATTCCCGCTGGATCCTCCTTCTGTACAAAATCGGACTGCGAAGTACTTGTATTTGTATGCTGCAGTAGTTAAAGGGCCATCTATCTAATTCTTCATTTTTTATGAATCTACGAAATTTAGCTTTTTCTCAAGACCCGTTCCTAATGTTGTAGCAGTGTTGAAAGTATTATTTTAGAGAATCATTAAAGTCATTCATTCTTTCCAAGCTACGCATTTCTTGTAGAATTCCATCAACTCCGTGCTTATTTAGTTTTTTCTTTTTTTAACGAGAGGCTGTAAATAATGCACTTGTATTCAAGAGTAGACCGTCAAGCTTTCGAAGAATAATAATCATATTTTTAAAAATACATAACTTGGGTCACAAGTGCCGACTTTGCTCTCTCCACACGTCCACTAATTTCCTTATATGTGTATCCTGACCAGTAAACGCCGACTGAACTGAAAGAAACTAGAAATGTACTCTTAACGCTCCTAGGACGTGTGTTCGTTAATCTTGAAATTCGTTTGAACATTGCTTTTTGAATATTAAACTAAGGAAGGAGCAGTGCAAAGTTGCTTGGGTAATGGGAAATATGACAAAGTGTTATGGCATACAGCACCACTGACACTGGCGTGGAGTAAATCTTGGAAATCGGTGGAAATTCTGCGATTTCTAGTGTACGTACCATACATGATCATGACGGAAGGCCATTTTCTCTTGGGGGAGTAGGCTCATGTACATGTCGAAAACGTCCCACTCTCCCACCGCTTCGACATTTTGAGTAGTGTCTTTGCGATGGACGAGGCTGACACGTTACATCAGCAGACTGTGCCATTTTCCCGATAGGTTACTAGTCAACTCAAAGAAATCTACACACATGTATGCTAATGCAACTGAGTTAGTCTAAAACTCTATAATGTAATCAAGTGTAGTAAACACAAAAAGTGTTTAAGAAATAAACATACATGTATTTGTCTAGGTTAATGTGCGCAAACGCTTTAGCTATATGCCGATTTAGAACAATGATTTACATGTAATTTAAAATGCTCTGCGGGTTGATTTTTATTTTTTGGTGATTATTATTGGTGATTGATTTACTTTAAATTAAGTCTAATTCAGGTATTTCATTAATCAAAGAAGTATAAATTATGGAAATAGGACACATTTATATGTTGTTTTCCTGGCACTTTCAGTGGTAAATGTGGAGAAAATAAACTGCAATAAGGATAGGACTGTAATAATTCTGATCCATATGTATTCAAATCCGTTAGTTACGAGGACTTACGGTAGTACATGATCTGCGAATGAAGTGTCGATAAACTGAAACCATGACCCCACCCCACCAAAAGGTAGTTTCTTTTACAGAAAAAAAAGATGACACTTTTTTTGCACCGATTTTACTGCTTTCTCCCCAGTGCGCGTAAAATGCCCTAAAATGTCAGTCAGACATGGGAAGGGTCAAGCTGCAGATGTCGTTTTTACAACAACTGTCCATTTGTGATGAAAGTTTGAACTTTAGTATGGAGGCCCAGTTTTGGAAAGAGAGTATGCTTAAAAAGGGGAACACCTTGAGTCCTGCTTATTGGCAAGCTGCGAAGCTTTTTGGCAAATGCGAGCCTATGTAATACTGATTTCTGTCTTCCGTCTGTCCTCAAATGTTGAGTTTTCCTTGCAGGTCCATAGGTGTTAAAATGTGAAACTGCGGAGTGCTTGTTTGCTTCCTCTTGGAATTCCATCAGTGTGTAAATAATCTTATATGGCATTAATGC
>NW_019091406.1:485540-496245 GCF_001949145.1 Acanthaster planci
AATGGATAGGATGATGGGGAGGGGGCAGAGTAAGAGATGGATATAGGATGGGGAGAGTAAGAGATGGATATAGGATGGGGAGGGGGCAGAGTAGGAGATGGACAAGATGATGGAGGGGTGGAGTAGGATATGGATGGAAAGATAAGGTGGATGTGGGATTGGAGATAGATGGGATTGGGGGTGGAGTCAAAGTAGACATGGTAGATATGGGATGATGGGATATGGATGTTGGGGGGTAGAATTGTAGATGATAGGATGATGGGGTTGGATGCAAAGTGCAAAACTGTACTTTTGAGGAATTTTCATTATGCATAATCCATCAACCTCACAAATGCACTGCTTATCTAGGCATCCTGGGCTAGTCTGACTGTACTGACCCCACATTCTTCAGGCATTCGTCTCTCTTGTAAAGAACTGTGAAGCCTTTGTATCTCCCTAGTTAGTGGTCTTTGTTGATTTACTTTTAAACAACAGAAGCCTTCCAACACACAGTCTGCACACAGCACTAACTAGGTTTTTTCTCCAAGAGTATAATGAATTTTATGGCTAAGGTGGATAAAATATTTCGTACATCTGTAATCCAAGCATAGGTTGACCGATCTTGTAAAAAATTTGGATGAAGCTTGGTTAGTATACACCTGTAATTCAGTAACCATATTTGTTTAACTTGTCTCTTAACATAAGCTGTTATTACAGGAAAGAAATTCAAATTCATAACAAGCAGCGAGCCATGGTGGCTTTGCCATTCAAGTTTTTTTGGGGGGGGGCGTGGCTTGTTTGTCAAATTTGGGCCTACGTAAAAAATCCAACTTGATAAAGCCCTCTTCAATTAGTTAACTGTGATTTTTTTCCCTTGTTCTGGCTAAATAGAAGCTGAGTGAAGCATAGGCCTGAGTGTACATGTATACATGTAACTGGCATAGTTTTCTCCCCTTTTGTGGGCGTGCTCTGAATTTTTGAGGAGGCATTCTGTTGGACCTTGAATTTGACTTGCACATGCGTGAAGGAGGAATAAGTTGTCACCTGCACCCAGCAGAGACAGCCCATATAAGCCTGCGCACTTGTACGTCATGTCAGACTGCACTTCCATCGTTGAAGACACACCCCGAAGAGAACATATTTGAATATACATGTACCCGTCCAGGGACGCAAGGGCCGGGCAAGGCCAGGATTTTCCGGGGAGGGGGGATGTAAAACACTTTCTGCTTACGCAGGTGGGGGGGGGGGAAACTCTGGGGTGGTTATCCCCCCCCCTTATCTTGGCCCCTGCTTGGTGGGGGGGGCTGGCCATTGAATCACCCCCCCCCCACTCTTTGGTGGTAAGACTAGAGAAACATGGCGGATATTGTGAAGTGATTTTTGGGACTTCCAACAGCCAAAATGCAAGTTCAAGCATTAATAAAACAGACCAAAAAAGGAAGAAAAAGCCATAAACATGCCGTTCTGATGTAAGATTTTACGGAAATACAAGTCAACAAATATTACAGATGTCCATCTGTATTATTAGTGTCCTTTGTTGTCAGTGCCCCCCTCCGTTAGCAAGATGTGGCAAAGGGGGGACCCTCTTACAAGCTATATACATGTACCCAAAGGCTATTGTGCCTACTGCACCCCCGGCCGAGAAATCTGAAAGGAATTCCAAAGATTCCGTCAACACAAAAGAAGACACAATAGAGGAGGGGTCCCCTTTGCCACATATCGTGCACCAAATGACGTAAATGTACACATGTATCATGTCATTATGCCTTCCACCTCAACCCACGCCACGAAACTTGTCATCATGTCGTCCCCCTGCCGCGGATGGCAGCTATCGACGAACGCGAATACCAAACACACGGGGATATGGATTGGTGTGTGGTGGTACGGGTGTGACATCACCATTGCGGATTGGTATCCAGTCTAGCAATTGACCTGGCATTCGGAATGCACGCTCTGGCAAAAACTACCCAAAAAAACGCCATTATGTATTGTGCCAATTTGATATTGCTGAAAGCGTATTGGAAAAATCCCATAACCAAACCTTCCCCATAAGTCTGAAGAAAAAACTATCTGTGTGCAATTTAAAACTAACAAATTACGGCGTATTGTTTGGGCGTGTAGTCCCCGGTTGTACGAAAACGCATGGCTTGGACAAATTAATATGGGATATAGTCGGGCCCCCAAATAATTTGTCCTTGTCATATGCTTGTACTCGTTTACGAATAGGATGCTATGACCCCCTAATCACGCAGAAAGACGCCATTTTCTGGAACCCTGCGCCACAGAACAGCGTCATCCAGCTTTTCAACTTCAGACTTAGGCAGAGTTTCTGCTTCTGGAATTCAAGAAAGGTTTGTATGAGCTGTTGAGATATCGTCCTGCAATGAAGATAACCTTAGCATCTGTTTAGGACTGAAAAACTTTTATTATGACTCACAATTTGAGTCGCTTTCTTCCCCTTCCATCGCACCATCACCACGCCACATGACCACCATGACCACGTTGGCCCGCGTGAAACGTGTTCACATGTCAATGTTTCGATGCGATGGCGATTCACAACCGCATACGGCATTCTACTTGAAAGAATTTAAACGACTACAGTTAAACGACTACAGTTAATTACATGTAAATGTAGATAGCAAATGTAATTAGTATAGCTGAAAAGGGGGTTGATTAAAGCTTTTCTTGAAATTAGGCTAGCAGTAGCTCCTCACCCTGCTCACCTGTCTGGATGCTTTCGAGTCAACTCGTCCCTTGGACAACTAGAACTTAGGGCCTACCTCGAGTTAAGACCACTTGTACCTCCATGTTCGTAACTCAATTGTAACTTTCTTGCTTTTCGTTTTCAGAAAGTCAGTTTGACAAACATATCAAGCATGTCAAGGAAACGTCTCCATAAAACTCCCGGAGATATCTCGAGTGCCAGCATGCTTTGCTGCATTTTCTGCAGTAGGCCTAGCTGGCACTGAGACTGAGAGTTGAAGTGATCTTCAAATGTTTTTGTTTGCAGATAATTAGAGGGAGAGGGACTTTACTAAAGTCTAAATTCTTTCATGGGGAGACTTCAATTTATTTTTACGGTTCTGGGAAGATTTTATTGGACTCTTTCGTTTTGTTGGGGAATGGTGGCTTTGCTTAGGCCTCGTAAGTTTGATGGGGGTTTGTTCTTAATAGAACTCCAAATTGATTGACAGTAATAAGTGATCATGCTATGTTTGGGTCAAAATACCTAACAATACTGAAACAGAATTTCGAAAAATTAGGTACATTGCCATTTAACGCAACAGTGAAGGTTCCAAATAACATGCAATGATGGCTGGCCACGTTGACCAGCTCCAGTTGCCTAACCACGCACCCACATGCGAGACGTCAACACATCTCACTTTAATGTCACCGTACTGCCAGTAGGGAAGACAGTGTAGCCAAAACAGCAAATTAGGTGATGAACACATGACTAAGAAACCAAATTATTGTTCAAGTTGATTGCAATATTATAAGCTCTGATTTATATGAACAGGTGAAAGTAGTTGTTTCGTACACGAAGGTACAAGTTGCCTTTACTGGAGGTACAAGTTGTCCAAGGTGCAACTGGGCAAAGGTACAAGTTCGTACAATTGTGTTGAGTTGATGGTACGGGTTGTCCAAGGTACTAGTTGACCTCTTTCTGTCGGGATAAACATGATAAAATGTCCCATATGTTACCATGATAATAATGGACACTGTAAACAAACATTTTCGATAGGTTGTAGATATTTATTAGATTGGCAACCAGTTTCAGATGTCACAATTGTTTTTTAATAGCCCTATTAGTATTAACACCATGAACACCAGCACCATCAGCATGACCAGCACCAGTTTGACTGAACATGGCCAGTTGAAGGGATGGGGGATACAGAAAGGAAAGAATTCTGTATCTAGTCACTATAAATTTTGAAGCTTTTGGCCTATCTGCTCCAAGTGGAACAAAAGAGGGCAGTTTTTTTGTGTATATGCGTTTGACATGGAGCATGCTGAGTACGCGTAATGTATGAGTGGTCTTTGCGTACATGCATAATGCTTGCAAGAACTCCTTGTAACCGCATGTCTTTCTTTTGCCGACTGGGGGTGCACTTCAGCTCAGGGTGGATAGGCTAAACAAGTTTCAAATGTAAGCTCCCTATGACCTAAAAAGTAAATTTCCCTCAATTTCATTTCTTCCCATGTTGAATGAGCTTGTCTTAAACAAGGTCAAGACTGAAGTGGAATTTGGTGTTTTGTGGTGAAAATGAGATGACCAAATATTGAAATTTCGTAACAGAATTTAGACCTAGCGTAGTCATGTTGGTCTAATTTTAGACACAAGTGCCCGGTGAAAAATTTCCAGAGCAAAAACAAAATGAAATGTCATTCAGTGGTATGTATGTATGTACGATGCTGGTCACAGTAAGATTAGATTTTAAATGCTATTGGATAATCTTTTTACTCTGGTAGAAATCATATTATTATGAGTAACAGTCTGGGTTTTGAATCATGGATGTTGTTCTTGTGGTGCAGTTGTCTTAACCGTCACACCACGCACTGGCTTGGTTCTAAAATAGAAGTTATCTTAAGCGGTATTGTTGCAGTGCCAATTCCATAACAAGAAGAAATGTGTTACCTAGGACGGTGAAGATGAGGAGGTAGTCTATCTGGGTCACAAGAGAAACTACTGAGGTGTCTGTTACTTTCTTACATGAGTATGGAACCTCTAAAAGTCTATTCGTCTGCTCTCTTAGTTCTGATGAAGAAATATTGTGGCCATTCTTCAAACAATTTCTTTTGCTGTATTATTGAAGACAACATAACATCAGTGGTCCAACACATGACATAGTGTTGCCATCAGGTGTCATAATGTCACCTGAAAATATCTTATATTCAGAGTCAACAGAACAACTTGTACACGTTTATATCCCATTTGGCTAAGACTTCTGTGTCTATTGAGAGAGGGCCGTGTCACATGTGAAATTTAAGCTGGCATCCTGGTGACACCCTTTTTTTTAATGTAACAGATTTCCACAAATTTGAAGGTTAAAAACTTTCTTTTTGGAATATACAGATAACAAAAATGTTGATGGAAGATTCTTTTGCAGCAGTCACAGACAAACAAATGTGCACAGATTTGGGAGAATGTGACATGATGATACTGCCATCATTAATCCCATTATCTGAAATTCATGTACAGTATTAGAGTAAGAAGATTTCTATAAACAAAATGACATTGGCAAGGAGCTATCGTGATGTTATCTCAGTTTTTATTAATTTTTGCTCTGTAGCAAGTGCAGTTTCTCAAGGGGAGTTTATTGGTATTTTTGCGTGGTGTGTGTGTAGCTGTGATGAGTGCATTTGTGACATTTCATGGCACAAATTTAAACACCGAGGACTTAATGTAAGCCTGCTAGGTTTTAATACAGCTGCTTTGAGAAGGAAGTCTTTTAGCTGCATTTTGCTGTGTTAAGTCTTCAGGAAACATTACAATCTCTGATACGATGCGGTCATACTTTCGAAAGTCCCAAGTGATAGTGCGTTGCTGTCCCAGTTCATGAAACCACAATCAAGCAAAGAAATGTGTAATTGTTGCAATTGCTGGTGCTAGCACAGTATTTATTGCAAATGCGAACCAAGAGCAAGCTGTCAGTTGTGTGTTTAGTGCTGCAGCGAATTGTGATTAATTCTGCGCAGTTTCATTTAACTTTCCTCCACACATCCGGTTGAATAACCTACAGGGGAAACGGAGGTTTTGAGATTTTGTATCGTAGGGTTACAAAAATGTATTCTTCAGTCAACTGCAAATCTTCAGTGAACTTGCAAACTGAAGACCGAGCCATGCGTACTTTCAGTTTGAGCAGCTGTCAACTTCGAGTTGCTGCATTCGACATCGCAGCCTGTGAAGCAAGCGTTTGCCCTGAATGCGTTTTCTGGAGATACAGAGCAGAGTTACTCCTTGCAATTCAAAACGGTGAGCATATGCGCAGGTGCGGCCATGCGGCGGATGCTATTCGCGGTTTGAACGGTGTGTGCGAGCATTTTGCGCTGGCAGCGAGCTGGAGTCTGTGGCGACTCATGACTTCTGGAGACAGCCTCCTTTGTTGTTCATTTCCCGGTCCTATTCTTGGGTCAACCACCACATCCCTCGATGTAGAGGTAAGAAACACAAGTACCCAAATGTGTTGATTAAAAACTTATTCTGTGTTTTCTTCGCATGGAAAACTGTAAAAAAAGCCCTGTGAAAGCAGGACACTGGTTGTTTCTTTACTTGGAAGTGTCATCTGGCAAACAAAATTTCATAATCAGAGCTTACTACTAAGCTTTTGAAGTATATGTCGGGATGATTTATAAGGGTGCAAAATCAGTGAGGGCTCATTCTTTTTTGGCAGGTTGCGTCTGGTTAAAGTCTCTTAACTTAATACTGGGATCTGTGACCTCTGGACTGAGAGCAAGACTGAAAATATGTAAGTCTTTCTTTTTGTACTGATTTGGAATAACCCATTTGTTTTAAAGATGGCAGTTAGTCATTAATGAAACAAGTGCTTGCGACTGGATTGTGATGGAAAACATGGTAAATGGGGCCAGTCACATCAGTAGCGTTTCCCACAAGACGTAATTTCTGAAGGCGTTTCAACACCCCAAAACATCTTCTGTTTGTGAATAAGAGTGCAAGCTGTAGTTTGATGGAAATGGCACACTACTGTAAATGATCTTAAAAGTTGTTATTGCCATTTGCAATAAAAACTTAATGGAACAGAATTTACCTGTGCAGTTTTTACAGGAAAATACATATTGGGTTTAGCTCAAAACAAAAAATCACTTACTGGTCTCAATCCAGCATCCTCACAAGAGTTGAGTGTTCAAGATAAAAGTAAAACCATCAACGAAATGGTGCTTATGTTGACAGTAACTTCCTGGCCTCCTTTACTTTGGTTTGTGGCTTTAACCCTAACCCTCCTCAAACCTACAAAATCCTTAGGGTAGTTTTGTGGGATTGACACAATGATCGAGGGTGAATGTCAAAAGTGCATGGCTGATTGCAAAGGATGCCATGAGTGAAGGCTGGGGGGTTAGACCTTGAGTTGTTGTTGTTCAGTCATGCATAAAATCAGCCCGATATTTCTTATGAATGAGCGGCACTGCTCAACAATGCCATTCGCACCGCCTCAACATAATGACAGGAATTGCCGGAGGATTTTGAAGGATTGAGGCAGTAGGCATACCTCCAAGTAACATTTTCAAGAAATTTTGGAGGTTTTGTGAGGGAGGAGGGAGAATCCAATGGTTTCACCCCCCAAATTGGAGAATTCTGGAGGATTGAGGAGGGTCCCTAGCAAAATGAGCCTAGGGCGTTGGGGTTAACCAACTGGATTGTTGTCCTTGTCTTTCTGAATGACACTAAGAAATTTATACCAGTCTTATCGTGAATAGTAAAAACAATCTGGAAGGTTTGTTTGGTCATATTAGTGAATGGAACTGTTGGGACAATGGGTTTCAAGTTTTAGATGTCCTTTGATGATAAGCCAATTCAGTATTTCTGTGAGGGCCAAGCCAGGTGGAATATAAACGTTGATGATAATCCAGTTTGAGTATTTTCAGCGCACTTACCCTAATCACTCTAAATCCATCAAAATCCATTTCCACTTTTTGGTGGATTTTGATGGACTCATTCAAGAAGGCCCGAGGTGATCAAATTTTGATGGCTTATGGTGGATTTGGTTCAGCAGGCCTGAAGCACTGGTGTGGCGTTCGGTGCATGTTGTCATTGCAACAATACTGATGATGTCATGTAAGCCGTATGTAATTGGTCCATCTTGTGCAGAATGCCACAGAGGGAGGGCGAATCATGCACAGACATGCACCTGCTGTAACCCTAACCATGCTGAACGCAACGATATCCAGGAGTAGTCACTCTGGGATTTTGCTGATGCAAGCAGTGAACAGAGCCTTTTGGTTCCATTGCTTGGGTTCTTCATGTTCAACAGGCCTCTCACTTTTTCTACACTGGACAGCGAAAGAAACTTGCCACTTCTGTCAAAGGCCACACGTAAAGATTCACTCCATAGAAATAAACAATTTGTGTACACAGGTATGCTGCAATACCCCTTACTAATCACATGCCCAAAAGCAAGTGATTATCTTCATAATAAAGGAGAAATTGACATACACAGCAACTTGGACACTGAATCAAAAGTCACACACAAAAGCACTCTTCACCAAGCAAAAGTGACCCATGAATGGACAACATTTTAAACAACCAAAGACAAAGTGAACACCTGTTTTGTCAAAATGATGTTCATGAGTGGTTTCTGTACAGGGTGTCCCAGAAAAAACCAAACCCTGAAGAAAGGGGTTAATACATGTATGCCCAAACCATGAGATATGAATATAATGTATAAGGATCTTCGAAAAGTAAAAGTAGAACATTATTCTTTCTTATGTTACCTTGATGGTATCCCTCCTGTCATGCATGACAGAAAACCATTGTTTTGAAAATGGGGCATCCAAACTCAGTAGTAACACTTTGGATAAACCAGTGAATGAGGTTGTCCTCTGTCATGCTTGTCCTGGATAAGATATCAGGGGCACACCGAGTTTTTACACATTACATAATTCACATTTAATTATGCACCGACACCTTCCGCGTGTCCAAGACCATTCCTCCTGCAACTGGTTTCCCCTTGGCTGTTGACAAGTTGCTGTTGAACTGCAGTAATGTTTTCAGGAGTTCGCACTTTGCGCCTCCTTCCCGAATGACCCTTATTCAAATTAAGGCTTGTCCCATGTTTTCGGTATTGGCGCATATTTTCCCAGATGGTCGACTTTACCAGTGGATCCCTATCAGGGAAGGCTTCCCTAAATGTAGCTTGGGTGGTTTGAAAGCTTGTGTTTTCAAGAAATTTCATCACAACAAACACTCTTTGCTCTTTGGTAAGTTGCACCATGTTGCAGGCTTGCTGTCCTGCTTTGAACACTTTCAACACTTCACTGGCCTACTTCGGGCAAGTGAACACATTTAAACCAGATTATTGCATAACTTGAAAGTGACAAAAGGCAATCTTCCCTCATTAACATGATCTTTTGTTGACACTTTCAACCAGCACAAGCATGACAGGACAACCTCATTCACTGGTTTATCCAAAGTGTTACAACTGAGTTCGGATACCCCATTTTCAAGACAGTGGTGTTCAGTCATGCATGAAAGGAGGGATACCATCAAGGTATCATTAGAAAGAATACTGCTCCTTTTCAGAGATCCTTGTACATTATAATCATGTCTCATGGTTTGGGCATATCAACCCCTTTCCTCAGGGTTCGGTTTTTTTCTGGGACGCCCTGTATAGGGATGCCATCCTTACTGACTATGCATACACATTATTGAAAAGTAATGATTGTGACTTCTTTATTTCATCCTTTGACATTAATTTCTGCATAAAACTTAAGGCTCATTCTGTTATGTTCTGTGACTTGATTTAGTAACCAAGTTGATGTGCATGTCAATTGTTTTGTTATAAAGATAATCACTTGCTTTTGGGCATGTGATTAGTAAGGGGTATTGATGCATACCTGTTTACACAAATCGTTTATTTCTATGGAGTGAATTTTTATGTGTGGTCGGCCTTTGACAGAAGTGGCAAGTTTCTTTTGCTGTCCAGTTTATTTTGGATTCTGTTGGGTTCAGCAGGATGCTCAGAGAAAACCCAAAGGGGGTTAGGGTTAAGTGTTCCTCTGCATATCCATTAAACTTTCAAACCACAGAAGTTTTGGAAATAATCAGGGGTGTGAGAGTTCAGCTTTTCAAATGATTGTAGCTTTCTCTTGTTTAGATTTTTACTCTTAAATTAGTTTTTGTACCTTCTGTGTACAAACGTCTGGAAACTTTTCAGATGTCAGCTCTTTGCCAAATGTTTTCAGTTTTTTTGGTTTGTGGCCACTCACATCCCTGAATAGCAAAAGTGTAAACTGATAATGTGCACGTGTCTAGGACTATAACAACTGATTGTACTTTATATCATTTTTTTTTTTACTGTAACCACAGTAGCCACTCTCAGCCCCAGAATGTCACATACAGACCACATTAATTAAAAGGTGACTTCTCTTAAATTTTCCTGTATGTTAGGCCCCCCGCAACCAAAAATACTACTGCTTCTGATTACTTGCCTTTCAAAAATAGGATCGATATCAGTGTTCTACCTAAGGCCATTTTAGTGCCGGTTAAATTTTTGGATTGTGAAGTGTAGCCGGACAGGATTTGCGCCCTCTATTGATACCGCTGTTTGGCTGGTCTTGGGCCAAGACTACGAACACATGCTGCCTCGAAGAGGGTACATTATATCCCAAAATTTCACATCTGGGTCTCATAACAATGCTAGCTAGTTGTTCTCAATGCTTTCTGATGCTTGAAATACAATCAAATTGGTACATTTTCAGTAATATTTTTGTTCATTTTTTGAAAATTTGTGCTGGGCTGCACTGCCAATTTGAACCTGAGAGCCGGGCGGAAATTTGCAGTACCAGGTGGTGCCGCCCAGCGCCGCCCACCGTGGCAAGAACACTGGTCGATAGGTCAGAAATTGATTGGGGGGGGGGGAATTTTTGTGCTGAAATTATTAACCCTAACTGCCCAAAACCTACCATACTCCAACAGCAGGTTTTGTGAGGTTTTGGCAGGTTTGGTACCGTATCACTCAAACTCCAACGGGCTCATTCTGTTGGAGTTTAT
>NW_019091406.1:496510-513144 GCF_001949145.1 Acanthaster planci
GAAATAATACAGAATTTAGGTCGTGCATACCATAGGCAAAACGCTGGTCACAATGGGAAATTGGCCAGCAGTGCCCATATATTGCAATAATTGCCAGTTAAAGCATGTACATGTACATGTTTGATGCAGTACTAGGGCAAGTGATGAACCTTATGTAATGGCATGAAAGTTTATGGAAACACTCTTCAAGTAATGGCAGTACAACCTTAACCCTAACCCTACATAATACTACAAATTACTACTTGTGGTAAAATGTAGTTGTCAGTGCTGCTACTTCTAAGAGGACATGACCGTATTGTTCTCTGAAGCCATAAAATACAGTAGATAAGACAATGTACCATACAGTGCTGTGGCACTACGAATATATGGCTTTGTTCTCTGTACGAGTAACAATGGAAGTAACCTAGCCAGAAGTAGTAATTTGTAGCGCTAGGTCCTTCAGGCTCAGGCTATTACTTAGTATTCATTATATTCATTATATTACTATCCCCCACATGGGTACTTGTATATGTCCTCCAGCGTGTTGTCGCTCTACCAGCTGAACGCTCTGGGGATCTCTACCGATTTGATAAGGTAGTGTGGTCGCAAGTCCCCCTTTCTAGGTCCTCCATTCCCAGGGTAACAGGGCAGCCTCTTCCTCAAAGAGGAATATTCTACGAAAAACTCCACTAAAGGGAGTCAGTTTTAAGACGAGCAAACAGTCTTAAAGTCTGACTCCCTGGCTTGAAAAAGCGGTTGGTTTCCGTAGACTAACTTCTCAACTGTGGAGTTAGCTTTCCAAGAAGTGGATTTCACTTCTTAAGTATTTACGCTAAGATAATGCTTTTCAATGAAGAAAATATACGATTTGGGCTGTCGCCAGAAACTATCTCTATTTTCTCAAATTATCTCGTAGAGCTATCGCTCAATCGACGAAATCAAAATGTGCTATTGCACGATGACCGATCAGGAGTCTCTCTATGTCAAGATCTGTCTGCTGCCTCTCCAATGCTTCACTCCGGTTTTAACCCCGCAGAGATCATGCTAATTAATCTAAATGTCATACAAATTTTGAAATTCCACATGTTTTCAAATTTTTCCTGCACCATATAAGTCAAAAAAGCTTTATACTCCCTGTGCTACTATACTTAGGAAGGTGGTCCTGAAATATGCTGAATATTCATTATACACGTACCAAGGTTTTACGCCCTCTTGTGACACATGTATTTGGCCAGTCAAAGACTGGTTTGCCGCGTTATCCTGCCATTTGCAATTTTAGTGTGTTATGCGGCAGGAACCAGGAAAGCATTGTTTCAGTGCAAGCATAATGGAAATGCAAATTTTCATCACTGCGATAGTGAACCACACGGGAACAAGTGAAAATAAACATGTCTTCTCGAAGATAGCTCAAGTAAATAGGCAAACAAATAAATACCAAGCCTTTTGGGTGTAAAGGTATTGTTGAGAGGCATTTTGTAAAGACAGAAAAGACAACAGGAATTTTTTTCTGGTTATTTTTTATTGCTGTTTACTTCGTAAAAAGTTGCAATCGTGCTGTAAAGCAAGGTGTGTCAGGTAACTGGAAGCAGAACTTTTCTGCAAAAAGGTCATGCAAAATGTAATGCATTTTACCTGATTGGGCTGGGGATTAAATTACAGAGTATTTCTTTGTCCCATGAGTACAGAAAATGGTATATATTGTTTATAACATTTTGTGACCTTGCTAACAAGTTTATTCTTCATTTTTCCATTTCTTTTTTACAGTTGCTGCGTGAAAAGTTGGAATTGCAGTATCAGTGAAAAATACCAAACCTGAACTTTAGTTGTGCTTTGGCCTTAATTGGTCTGGTGTCACAGTGAAGGTTCTTGCTTCTGCAGTCTTTTTTGTGTTGCTGAAAAAGATCTGTCTGAAAGATGTCCGGCGAGTCGGAGGCCAATGGCAGCAACACCCAGGTCTGCCGAGAATACTTGCGAGGGGAGTGTGACAGGGGCTCCAACTGTAAGTTCAGTCACCCAGACTTGAAAGAAGGGTCCAATGAAATGAAAGATAAAATCTGCCGAGACTACCTGAGAGATGAATGCAGCCGGGGTGACAGGTGCATTTTCCAGCACCCGCCTGGATTACAGGGCTCGAAGAGGGTTATTAAGTTCTGCCACAACTTCCAGAATGGGCGATGTCCACGTGAGGGTTGTACCTATCTGCACTGCACCCAGGAGGAGGAAGAGTACTACAACAAGACGGGTAAGCTGCCCCCCGGTGCAGAAGAGCAGATCAAGTCTGAGCAGGCTAAGAAGGTCTGCAAGGACTTTCTGAATGGTAAATGCTTCCGCAGCCAATGCAAGTTTGCTCATCCTGGATCAGATGGCTACGGCTATGGTGGTCCGCCCCGCAAACGTCCCATGCCTCCTTGGGAAGACCGTAATGCATTCTACCCTCCTGTGAGAGAGGATCGAGAGCGCGTCCGCAGCCTGATGCGGCTGGTCAATGATCTTGAAGATGAGAATGTAGTCCTTCGTCACAAGCTGAGCCGTATACACCGCCAGGTACTGGACCTTACAGATGATAACAAGGCCCTACTTGACGAGAACAGGCGTCTTCGTGGCGACCCTGAGGCACCTAGAGCCCCACCCCATCGAGCGGAGGCTGCATCGGGTGATCTTGACAGTTACCTCCGAGACAGGCCAGTTGCAGTTCCAGCTCCTCATGCTCCCGCTCTTGATCCCGTTACTTCTAGAGCTGCTGCCAGGAATACTGGGTTTGAGTCTGAGCGCGCTGCTCCATACAGTTCTGATCGCCCAGGTTACGAAAGCCGCCTTTCTTCAGGTTATGATTATTAGGTGCATGTAAATGTGCTCTCATCAATGGTGGTATACCCATAGAAACTTGTGTTTTAGAGACTGATAGTGATTAAAAGAAAATCAGTTACGCATGTTATTAAATTCCACCTGCTGGACATAATTCTTTTGTGTAGACTGTAAAACAATTCGGATATTGCCAAAAGAATTTAAGAGGGTTCAGTCCAAAAAATTATAAGGACCGAACAGTACTATTCAATTTTCGAATCATTCAAATTGGTTGAGATATTTCTTGTATCCCCTACCAAAACAGGTAAATTTACACCAACTGTCAAATTAAGCTTGTGACTGTTTTCGAACTATACAGTTTGTTTTCTTTGAGGGTAAGGCTGTAGCTGGTCCCAAGAATAATCGATGTAATAGAGTTATACAAATGTTATTCTGCACCGCAGGCCCTTCAACTTGCACATTAAGTTCGTAAGAATTTTTAGGAAGTGCCGCTCCTCCACTGTGAATTCCCACTTTCAGTTCTGCAACGTGGCCAGACATGCTCTAAATTAATTTGCATAGTATTTACATATACGCTCTTGTCATCAGATTCTTTGAAAGGCCACACCGATGCAACTTCCAAATACATGTTATAGGTTACTGCTTTTTTAAGCTGTGGCTTATTACTTTATTAGATGATACATAATCATTACTCAGAACGTACATGTATTGATTTTTAGATCAGAGATGCAACGATTGTAGAAATGATTTGAGTTGCATATAAATAGGAAATCTTCGTTTGGCTTTGAAAGCTGGCTACAGGTAAATCCCCAGATGTGGTTAGTTAGACAAAACTTTCTTTTCGGATGATTCTATGTTTCTTCAAGATAATCTAACATTACATGTATCGTCGGGTTCAGCTTTGAACTGTTGATGGTCCTTGGTCAGTAGGTACGTGCAAAGCTACACGCACCATTTCACTGCTCATTTTGAAACCTACATTTCACGATCTTAACCATGCAGGTTTTTAGACACAATCTTAACTGAACGGACCTTGTTTTGGAAAGATTTGGTTTGGTATCCGATTCAGTGTACAAAATCATAATAACGTGGAATGTACATGTATCAATTTTTGTTACAAAACAGGTAGAGTTGCAGCGATTGTAAAAATAATCCGTGCAAGATGACAACATAAAAACTTTGGTTTTGCTTTGAAAACCAGCTAAATCTGTGGATTGGGGTGGGGAGAGGCATGTCTCGTGGTATGTTATGTCTTTGCCCCAGACGTGGTATTTCAATGCTCCAAAAATACGATACGATAAATGTTAAAAATGAAAATTCTGTAGTGGAAGTAGTCTATCACAAATGCGCACTCACAGTTAAAACATTTTCTAATTTGTAAAAGCAATCCATTTACTTTTATTCATTGTATGCGGGACAGTTCTGAAGCATACGTTCTCAAGTCATGACGCGTGAAGTTTATAATTTTTTTTTTAAATTTAAGGAAACACTGTACAAGATCATCAAATGATGAAATGTTATTTTTATTGAGTTGTACAATTTGTTATGACATTGGCAAGTGTGCAAGGAGCAGCGCTATTTGTAATCTACAGTGCACATTGCACATGTATATGCATTGTTTGCATGAATAATTGAACTGTCTCTCCGTTTCAAAAGATGACCAGCTCCTGTTCCCCGGCTTTTTCAATGCAATATCATGCTGAACGAACATGCATTCAGTTTTCCCTGTTTCACTTGCTTTATGATGTCACAACAATGGATGAAGAGGTGTATACAGAAGAAATCAGTTGTATGAAACAAAGAGATGTAATGTTAGTTGTAATCGTAATGTGTTCAGCAGTTTAAGTCGTTTTCTTTCAGTCTAAATAAATAAATTCAGTATCTGGTATTAAATTGTTGCCCAAGATGAAGTTGCTATTAATAATTTATGTATATACACTGTATTATTACCTGAAGACGCACCTCGATTTTCTTGTACACAAAGATTTCAACAGTATACGCTCAGTGAATTGTTTGCACATGTTTATTGTTCTTAAGAATCCTCTCCAATCTTAGGTTAGTAAAGTCGTTTCAAAACTTGCAAAGATGTGCGATATTAGTCAAAAAGGGCGCACTTCGAAACCTGCTTGGGAACACTTTTTCCACAAAGTTCTTTTGCAAGTGAACACTGTCTGTTGGATATTGTTGATCAGCAGCAGGAAAAAGGCATTTTGTCCTAAGCTTTGGGACTCTGTTGGGTTAAGCAAGCTGCACACTTTCGTAGCAGAGAAATGCTGTCGTTGGATCTCAGCAGGGCGGCAGCACAGTAAGGGTGGGCGTTTAAGATCAGACATGTCACTTGTTAATTAACATTCGTTCTCTGTAATGGTTTCATTTCGTGTCATTTTCTTGTTACTTTTTATTGCAGTGTTCCTGTTGCTTTCTTTTGATTGTTTAATAAAGTACACGTACATGTATTTGTAACCCGCACCGTGCTTTTCCGTCAATATATTTTTCAGTTAGTTTTTGTAGACTTAAACCTGCATACTGCACTAAGTACAAGTACATGTAAAGAACTTGTACACATTTTACACTTCGGAGTGTTTATAAAACAAGGACTTTATGTATACGCGTTTTGCACATTTTGCCTTAAACCCTCTTGAAGAAGCGTGATAGGTAAATAGTTGTTCATTTTGTACGCTGCTGGTGTGTACAAAATTTTCGCTACACCATAATCCGAAACTATCCCATAAACTGCGCACTAGGTGCTGCTTGTTGCCATGATCTGGGCTTTTGTGACTTCGATCTTGTATTGTAAAATTTGATTGCCCCTCGATTTCATATGTTCTTGTAATTCATTTCTGTCATCTAGGTCGCATCTTGGTGAAACGTCACCTATCTTTTTCTTTTGCATTATGGACGTGTGTGCAAGCCTCTTTTGCAGAACAGTGCACCATTTGTGACCTTGTTAAAAGCAACAGATGTGAAGTTGCGTGAAATGCTACAATGTAATAGCAACGTTCTTGTTAAAGTAAACAGCTCCAACAAGGAAAGATAAAGTACAGGAGACACGAGAACAAGTATTGTGATATGGAAGCTAAACCTCGGAATGCATGAAATGTGGAACATGTAGGACTGCTGCCTTTGAGAATCATACAAGATAAAACAATCGGTAACAAGTTCATGATAAAACAACAGAAAGTAAACCTGGAAGAATTTCATTGTTATAAAGTAAACAATGAACCGAAGACTGCAGCAATGAGCAAAAGGAACTTTAAGTAAACAAGCAGCTGTAAGAATAAAAGATGCGATTAAAAGTGATCAAGTGAAAGCTAAAAACATGAGTGTTTTGGTAAGAATTCAGTTCGAACTTTGAAAAGTGCTGTTGAAAATTTGCTGTTGGATTCTTCAGGAAGTGAAAGATCTGCTGTGGATCACACAAAAAAGTTAGTCAACGTTTAGACCCCATTTGCATTTTGAGTCTGAATGTCGAGTTTTCAAACTATTGTTTTGTTTTACTGAATTATTTAAATCAGATCTTGTTTGCATGGCGCATTTTTCAGGTATGAGACTAAAATGTGTGGCTTACTTGATTGTAACTCAATGATAAATTTCCGAGCATGATCAGAAAATTAATTGCTGGTACATGTACATTTATACGGTTTTCTCCAAGTTAACCCCATAGCCTGATTAAATGTGCTTTCTTTCTTTATTCCACAGCGAGTAACAGTCATAAGTGACGACTGTTGCCGTATTAACATCTAATGTGAATCTGGAAAGTGGATGCCTGACAAGTCTCCTTCTGAGAAGTTGTAACCTGTACCAGTTTGCCGAGAAGTGACCAGTTGAACAGAATTGTTTCGTGCAGAGCCAACAAGAGCAAACAAGGTTGCCATCTGTTCAGTTATTAACAGGCAGTAAGATTTGCGTGTTTAAAGGACTTTTGTGCTCTTGCGTGAAAGGAAATGGTGTTTTTGACTGAAAGGACAAGATTCAAATGCTTTAAAAGTGCTCAGACTAAGGTTTGAAAACAAATTGAAACTGACTGAGTGAACGAACAGGATTACAATCTGAAATGGCAGCATTTCTGGATGAGGATGGTTATATTGACCAGCGCGTGTGCCGCTTCTATTTAGTCAACAATTGCATGTCCGGTAACAGATGTCGGTTTCTGCATTGCAAAGAGTTACTCAAGACCAAGATAACTTGGGTCTGCCTTCATTATCTCAGCAAAATGGGCTGCTCTTACGGTGTGAATTGTAAATTTGACCACCCAGAATGGGCTAGAGGCCTATCCCTGCTGCCTAAAATCTGTGGCCAGTACCGCCATGAGAGAGATGGAGAGAAATGTCCTGACCAAGACTGTAAATACCTTCATTTCACCGATGAAGAGCACCAGGCGTACATAAAGGATCGAATTATCCCAGCAAGGTTTGACTTGAAGTTAAACAGGGACAACAACCAGCTTGTGCAGTACAGCAGTGACGAAGAGCCGGATCATGCCAATAATGCAAGGCCGAAGAACAGAGCAAGAGAAGACGGTGGTCGAAATCAGCGTGATTCAAGGAGGCACAGGAGCGGAAGTCCAAAACGAGAAAGAAGCCCAAAGCGCGTGAGGAGCCGGAGCCCCGTGCGCTCCTCCAGTCGGAGTGCCAAGAGAGAAGAGTCCCCAGAGGATGATGCAAAGCGTCTTCAGAAGTTGAAGCACACCATCAAGGACTTGAAAAAGGAGCTGGACAATTTATGGAAGGACAACAAGCATCTGCAGCGGCAACTTAGTGATCATAAAAGGTTCCATGAAACGGACCAAGAGCTGATCAACGACTTGATGAGAACCAGGAACAAGCTGGAGGATGATATCGGCAGGCTCAACGCTGAAAAAATCGATATGACTAAGCAAATCAGTGACCTTTTCAGCGACAACAAGGTGGTGGTGGAAGAGAACCAGCGCTTGAGAGGATTGTTGCAAGCACAAGAATCAAGACTTCCTTCAACTCAGACAGCTACCCCCGTGGCACAGTCCACCTTTCAAGATCCCTTCAGTACCTCTAGTAGCTCCTCATCCATGTTCCAACAGAGCAGCTGGAACTAGTAGACACTGATATATACCTTTTCTTTAAAGTAGCTTAGTAGGTGATATATTTTAATAATTTTTAACTGTACAAGCATTAGCCCCTTTCGAAGTTTCCATAGTATACATGCAGTTCGTTACGCGTTACATGGCGTTTTGTTCATGCCTTACACGTTTTACTGTTTGAGACCTATCTTCAGCATCAAGTTTGTTTTTCAGTTTCTTAAATGAATTGTTAAAGAAACTTTACGAAGGTGGAGGGTGAATCGTTTTTCTCCCGTGAGTTTGCCCAAAGATCCAAGAGAAAATATGGCCCTTAGAGAAAAAAATACAAATGTAGGTTGCGTCAAACCCGACTGGGAAGGGATTTCTAACCTCAACTTTCCCTCGCTTTTTTTAATTGAACAGATTTTCAGTCAGACGGTAGGCCCGCTCAGCAGTTGACACCCGTTGCGTTGAAGCGGTCATTGCATGCATTGAGCGCAGTTTGTGAGCCAGCACCTACGGCCGGCCGAGTCTAGTGATCTGCAGTGCAGAGTGCCGTGTGCGGGCAGCCAGCAGGTGCCACCTGTGCAGCAAGCCGGCAGCTTTTGAGCAGCAGCAGGAAGCAGCAAGCAGCCTTAAACGGCAGCAGCAGCCGTTGCGGCATGTCCAGCTCATAAGGAAGTACCTTCCTCAAGGTTACGTACGTTGAAATAGCATTGCTGAAGCTGCATTGAAACAATTAAGTGCTATCGCCCTGAAAGGGGCATATCTTGACGCTTTCGCTGCTAGATCATATAAAATACGTTTCATTCCATTTAAGCAGCTTGCCTTTGATACTTGATAAGCAGTTTAGCCAAATGTCTACAGGGGAGAAAGATTACAGTGATGACATCTGCCGCGATTACACTCGCGGCGTTTGCAATCGCGGCAGAAACTGCAAATACAAGCATCCCGAGGAGCTAGAAGGCGTAGAGTCCAAGGGCAATCATAAGTATGCCTTCTGTCACGATTACCAGAATAGAGAGTGTGTTCGGCCCAACTGTCGTTTCCTCCACTGTTCTCGTGCAGAAGAAGACTACTACAAAGAGACAGGGAAGTTGCCACCACACCTGGAAGAAAAAGTAGCCCGAGGTTACGGTATCACTGGGGCTGAATCCAGTGGGTTTGATGAGGTCCCAATCTGTCGGGATTATCAGAAGGGTGAGTGTAACCGCGGTAGTAAATGTAAGTTTCGACACATGAGTAGAGGTGACATGGAGTATGAGGAACGACGGCGCATGAGAAGCCGCTATCCACCAGGGGGATATGGGGAGTTTGAGTATGATCGCTTGCGTCGCCGTCCTCTGGAAGACCGCTTTGGATACCTTGATTTCGAGACTGGACGAGGCTCAGGTGATGAGTTTGGGGCGAGGATGGCTATTCGCGAGAGGGTGAGGAGCTCCAATCGTGACACAAGGGAGCTGGAAGAGGAGAATCAGATCCTTCTGCGCAAGGTGGAAGTGATGCGCAAGCAGATCTCTGACCTAACCGCCGCCAACGAGGTCCTGCTGGAGCAGAATGCTCGTCTGAGGGCCTCTAAGTCCGAGAATACCAACAACGCGGTGATGCAGGCCGAGACCCACTTGGTGAGGTCGACCACTGGGGTGCCACTTCTCTCCCAAGGGAGTGTAGCTGTCATCCAGAAGAGCGCAGGCACACCAGGGGCATCTGGTGTCACAGCCATCAATCTGATTGGCCAACAAGAGGGCGGTTTGGGTGACAGGTCGCAGGCTACTCTCATAGCCTCTGAAATGCAGACCATCCCCGTCTCGGTTTCTTTGCAGCAAGAGTTCCAGCCGGTGTCTCTAGCATCTGTCATGACCACCCAGCCGACCATGCCCATGCAGAGTGTACCAACCTCTATCTTGACGTACCCCATAGTGTCTCATAACATCCACACAGCAATGGGTCGTTAAATGGTGACTTAAAGAGGTGATCGTAATTGGGGCCTTGTGAAATGTTGAATGGCAGACGGCGTCTTGGCTATGTGCTTTCCTGTTTTATAGTTATACATGTACTTAGTAATCAGAGACACAACACTCCTAGTAATTTTCCTGCCACCTGGCATCTCGAAAGCGTCAATGTGCGTTTCTGACCTAATGAAAGAGAGCCTAGTCTATTCTACTTCTACACTCGTCATATTGATGTACATGTGCAGCTAACTTGTACACATATTGCAGTTTGTATAAAAAAAAATTGTAAGGAAACAGTAGACCATTGTGGATATCGAAGTAGCCACGATTGCACTTGAAAAGTGCCAGAAGGTCTAATGGGATAGTGGGGAGTGCTTTTTTCCCCATGCTGAAGCATCGCTGTGGTCTTTAAATGTTATCAGATTGAGTCCCTTTTTTCGATTGGTGGATGCTTCGGTATTGCTGGTTTTGGAAATGGATGTCTAGGATACCTGGAGTTGTCTGTGAAGCTGTATTTTTCCCAGTTCATATAGGCAGCGGCCGCCGGTTTGCCTGTTAAAATGAAAATTGATATGTAAATAACTAGTGCAAACAGCGCTCGTAGTTTTCAAAATACATGATTGTGTTTGAAGGGCTTCACTTGCATATTGTTTTTTGTTGTGTTGAAGCTGATTAAGTGTGCGTTAGGATTCCAGCATTTTTGCTCAAACCGTTTAAAAGTTCCTGCTTTGTAACCTATTTTCTTTACATTCTGTCGCGTTTAAAAGTGATGTTTCAAACGTATCACAGTAAAAACGTTTTTTGAATGCATGTAGAAAGAAATTACAGTTACGCATTTGATTCATCAGAGGATAATCAATTTTACGTTAGGCTTTCCTCCCAACAAAATGGGGTGGGGTATTGAAATGCATATGCCGCAAGTTAAATATGTGTATAGGCAAATTGTTTTTGGTTGTGAGTGACTGTGTTTCTTATAGAAAGAGGTGTGTCGTGTGGACTTTGTCATTTTCAAGGGATATTAAAAGGATACAGTTGACTCCACCCGTTGGGCATTTCAAGGTTCCATGAACCGAAACAGTTTTACTTTAATAATGTAAATACATACATTATAAGGCCTTTCATGCATGTATATTTTTTCCATCTGGAAATTGTCGCCTTCATTCTTTATCTATGATCTCGGAAAAAAGTGAATCCAAACCACCAGTAAAATTTTGGGTTTCATTGGTTTTTTTTTTGGTAGTTTCTGCTCATTCGATATTAGTAGGTATGTACATGTACACTGTAAAAACTCGGGTGTTAAAATCAACACTTTTGGGTGTTATCAGATGACTACACCATAGGGTGTTACTTTAACACTGATGATGTTACTTTGCACACCTATAAGTGTTACAGTACACTAGAAGCTGTTACAAGTAACACCAAATAACACCAAAATTTTAACACCAGTGAAAAGTGTTGTCTTCTGATAACACCGCGGGTGTTAAATTTAACACCCCAGTTTTTGCATTGTTGTGATTAGGCGTAGGACACACATACCCTTGAAGGGTAAACGTATCTTAGTGGGTGGCTTTTTCAAGTGATCTGGTCTCTGTATGTCGATTGAGAAACCATTTTGATGCGAATGGGATATTTGCAAAATAGAACCGATTTTGATTAGTTTGTATTTTTGGAATATAGAAGTGTAAGGACAGGGTGCCATTTGCCTGCAAAACCCATATGCATAATTTGTGTGTCACTGACAGGAACTTTTGTAATATCCATGTCGTTAATTAATGTTTGAATTGTCGTGTTTAACCACGGTTTAACTAATGATGTGCTTCAAGAAGGTTGCTTTAATTGTTCTGTTAGCTGTATTACCATAAACAGTTTTCAGTTATTCACGAGTTGATTCATAGACTGTATGTACATATTTTTGTTTTATTATTTGGGTTCTTTCTTGTTAGTCCACTTAAATTGATGCGAGCTTGTTTCACTTGTTAGATAGCTTTACTTGATGGGTTTGTTTTCGACTGATTTTCTGGCAATCATGAAAGTGACACACTATTTGAAGTTTCAATTACATGTACAGTGTGTATCTCATACATATTCATTTTCACACCATTCTACTTGAATTGTTTATTAGTGTTAGAACATACAGACTTTCGTAATCCCCGCTGGCAAAATAATGCGAAAACGTTGTAATCAGTAGAATGATACTTGCATGTACATTGTGTAAAGCATACGTGAAATAATGAGAAAATATTTAGCTCGATGCTTGAATTTGTCACAATTTCACACAGAGCCACAAAAATGTAATGAAGGCTACTGATTTTGGTATTTCAATATTTGGCAAAAAGCATCATGCATACTTTCAGTTAACGCTTCAGAAAGACTTGCAATTTCACGTCTTCGGAAAATCACTGGATAGCGTCCATGAACGGGAATGCCAAGATGAGCATTATATAGAATGTACACGCACATCACTTATGGGTTGTGTATCAAATGTCGAGATCTAATGATGACCGTTACACACGAGCTTCTCCAATAAACTACATTGTCTGTCAAGATGCTGCTTGTAAATGATAGCTGTACCTTTGGACTTGACTTTAACGGTTACACTTTTCATTTATGGCACTCATTGTACGTGTATACTGAGACAGTTGCTTGAGGGAGTTTTCCACAATCACGCACATCGATCACCCCTATAGCAGTCTGGGAAGGGCATTACGTGCATTTCAGTGGTCTAAGATTGTCTTCCAGCTTTCATTTGGAGGGAATTAATTTGAGCAATAACACAGGTCAGTTTTTTTCGTTTGCGAGTGAAACTTGCTCGCTAAACATACATGTAGGCCCTACATGCTGAATAAGGGCAACAAGTATTAACCCAAAGTAGTGTACCGGCTTTGAACACCCGTGCAGACAGCGAATTGTTTACATCGAAATAATTGGCCGGCGTGCCGATGACGTCACATTGTTTACATGTGCTCTTTCCTGAAGAGCAGGTGGAGCCCACGTAGGCGTACGTAAACAAAGTGTGGCATCTATTATTTCTCTGAATGTTTCACCTGTGTAAAAGTCGATGCTCTCTGCTGTCTCCTCCCCCGTGTATGGTGTTCCATATGTGCCATCCGGCGTCGCATTTTTCGACGGGCGTCGCATTTTTCAGCCGGCGTCGCATTTTTCGACGGGCGTTGCATTTTTCAGCCGGCGTCGCTTTTTCGACGGGCGTCGCATTTTTCAGCCGGCGTCGCATTTTTCAACGTGCGTCCCATTTTTCAGCCTGCGTCGCATTTTTAACCGGCTTCGCATTTTTTGACGGACGTGGCATTTTTCGACGGGCGTTGCATTTTTCAGCCGGCGTCGCATTTTTCGACGGGCGTCGCATTTTTCAGCCGGCGTCGCATTTTTCAACGTGCGTCGCATTTTTTTAGCCTGCGTCGCATTTTTTAACCGGCTTCGCATTTTTTGACGGACGTGGCATTTTTCGACAGGCGTCGCATTTTTCGACGGGCGTCGCATTTTCCGCCGGCGTCGCATTTTTCAGCCGGCGTCACATTTTTCAACGTGCGTCGCATTTTACAACGGCGTCGCATTTTTCGACTGGCGTCGCATTTTTCAACTTGTGTCGCATTTTTTAGCCGGCGTCGCATTTTTCGACCGGGTGTCTCATTTTTCGATGAAAAATTTTAAGTTTGACCTCCAGACAGCCCATTTGAAGCCAGTTATTGGACGGAGAGAACCCCCACCTTTGTCATTGTTTCATCGGAATCTCATATTAGCTTATTATAAAACACTCGAAACTAGTCTAATAAAGAATGAAGTTATCTGTTTTGGAGATCTCACACGCCCGTCGAAAAATGCGACGCCCGTCGAAAAATGCGACACACGTTGAAAAATGCGATGCACGTTGAAAAATGCGACTGGTACATAATTATGGAACACCATACCCGTGTCTTTGTCCTTTTTGCACATACTTTGTACTCGTAAGGTTATTGGTTCTCAAGGTGAAAATAATTCGAGAACCTTAAAATAGGATAAGGGACGACCAAAAATGTCAAGAGTAAAATGCAGCATTGGTGTTTTGCGGAATGTCGAATTTTTCTTCAGATTCATAAATCAACCCCAAAGGTTTTTTGGGAGGGGTTCCGTCAAATGGCAGTGCATGTACATGTAATTGCAGGAATCGGGAAATGTCTCCTCACCGCATGCATCACCCTCCACCAAAAGGCTTTTGAAATGTTCCAGCCAAGTCATGGATTGTTTGTCGACACGCCGCCTTCGCGGAATCTGTGTAATGACAGGAATTTAATATCAGCCTTTTCCCCTTAAAAATGACTTGGTCATCTTATACATAAATCCTATCTCGGCCTACTGAAGATGATTTGATTACCATGGTAATGCTGTCATGTGATCATTTGCTGTGGCATAGCCGGTGGATTTAATCACTGTTCCGTCCCTGCTTTCCGCCATTGAAGGCGGCCACCATCGGGAATTTCAGTAAAATGAAGTATTCGTCCATTTGTGAAGGATGCTTGTGGACCAAACGAGGTTTCATGCCAATTTGTGAAAATAGCGACTCGCGGGGCGCGCTTCTGGAAACTAAATCAGAACCGTGTGTAAAGGGTGCACCCACGCTTTGCCTAAATAGGCCAAAATTTGTCCGCTGAGCTTATGAATAAAAGTTACACACTCAAGATATTCTTTGAATTGAGCAAATATGACACTGGACTTTTGGTCTGGACTTAAGGCTCCCAGTTCTGAGCAATGTGGATGCAATCGAGTCTGAAGTGACAGTGTTGAGCCGTTTTGCAGAGGGATGCTTTATTAAAGTGGCTGTTTTGGCTACGTTTGCAATTGGGGAAATATATATCGTTTAGTGGTGGTTTGCTTTGAGTGAGCTTTTCTAAAAGTCATTGGTCAACCCACCAAACCGTGAAAGGAAAACGAAAGACGACACGATCATTTTTGTGCAGCTTGAGCACCTGTGAGAGATGCGACTATTTTAGAAAGAATGTCGAAATGTGGGGATTTATCGCTGTCTATGGAATGGACTGGGGTGCACCCATATGGAGAAAGAGTTACGACATCGTCACCGTTGTTGGAAAGAAACTGGCAGGTGCGTTAGCCATTGCACACAGATAGATGGTATACAGTAGCTGTAAGCTCTCCACATATTGAAAAGCCACTTTGTTTCCAAAATCTGAAGCTGGCGCTAGTCTATGTACATGTACACTGAGCAGCTCTGAATTGAATCACTGTGACTGTTGCCGTAAGCTGCGGGAATTGCAAACGTGGGACGACAGGGGTTGCAGGCCCACAGCAATGGTTTAACCAATTGAGCTATTAATAAGGAAGCTTTCCTTAGTTTCCACCGAGGAAATCAGGTACTTGCTTTCACTTTTATTGGAAGAATCTTCATTTGACAAGCATACTCCCCTAGGTCGTAGTGTCCGTCACAAAAGCGGACAAGGCCTATTTCAACGGGAAGATTTTAATTGACCTACATGCATTAAACTAATGTACTGGCCAACGATAATTTTTGGATGTCGAAGAACTTGGCTCCTAGGAAACAGATGTTTTCTATAATCGATTTTGAAAACGCTTATGACGAATCAGGCAGTTATGACTATAATGAGGCACAGAACGCCCGTGTTGCTTCTGAGGCCGAGGCCCCTGTTCGCTCTTTGCACGCTGCCGGCATAGCACGCAGATCCTCGAACAGGCAGCTTGTACAATCGCATGGGATGAGAATTAACGCAGCACGCGCAAAATTACACAAGCAACATACTCAAGAATCACTGAGCCGGCTACATTTATTGCGAAAGCTGCCAGATCGAGGCTCTGCATGCCTCTGGCGGCAGCGTGCAAAGAACAAATAGGGGCCAGGTGGCCTTGTTATCCAAATTTCAAGCCTTGCAGCTATTGAAAGTGTGGGGGCGCTAAGTAGTCTTCAATGTAGGGAGGATGCTAGTGTCCCAAATCGACTACAGGCTTGCAGAGTGTAAGTGTAATAACAGGAGTCTAAATCAATAGAAGAGATAATAGACCGAAGTCTACTCGGTCTTGCTTTTGGTACTGTAACATGGGGTAATTTTGGTCAGTAACCACTAGAGGGCTTGAAACGTTGTTATTCTCTCAAACGTACAGTGGATGCGGACGTATTTAGTATCATTTTATTCAGAAATATCATAGTTATTCATTATTTAGCATTTTCGTTGTTTGTGGTAACCATTGTAACCAGTTTATTTGGATTTTCATGCCCCGTTTTGATGAAGACCAAAAACAAAAGGAGGCCAATGTTGCCCCAAACCCAGGGTAACTTTGGTCACCCCTTTCTTAAGCCGTAAGACACCAATAAATTTTGAAATTCCTTTTTTTTAGCATCAAAGTTTAGATGAGTATCACAGTGCTCTGAAAAGAAGGGAAATTGAAATAGATTGTCATTAACTAAGAAGAAATGATAACATACATGTAGGAAATGGCCCAAAGTTACCCCATGTTACGGTAGTCAATTTGGACCCCAGTTTAGCTTTGCTCAAAAATAGACCTATTGATGACTGCGAATATTTGTCCCCACAATCGCATATGCAGCAAGGTGTGAGACGGAGAGAACCCCCCCTGCTTTGTGTTGGTCATTGTCTCGCAGGAATCTGTGGAATTCCTTTCAGACATCTTGGGGGATGTGTTAAGTAACAATAGTCTGGAATAGGGATTGGACATGCTGGGGGGGTACACCTCGGTCTCATTTCTTGCTGGGTATACACAATCGTTGAAAGTGCGCTCTAATCTGTTAGGAACATGCTGGTAGGAACCGTGGACTTCAAATAACAATGGATGGACTCACAGTGCCCTCTATCAGCCCACACGGGCCCTTGAAATCTATA
>NW_019091406.1:513301-564813 GCF_001949145.1 Acanthaster planci
GGGGGGGGTTCTCTCCGTCCCATACCTTGCTGCATATGTTGAAATCACCGGCAGCCAACTTACCGTGGCGAATACAGAAGTAATACAAACCTAATCCTGGTGTCAGTAGTTACGATGATAAGTGAGCCAACGAACCCCTTTGTATTCGGCACGATAAGGTGGCCGAGCATTGTGAGTCCATTATTATTACGATGTCCGTGGTGCGGACGCGTATTTGGGAGATGAGAAAAAAAATTTTTTGCCATATTAATCCGCCCTGACAACTACTAATCTGCCTGTGCGAATGACTAATCCACCTTGGCGAAAAAGTCTGTCAACCCGTTTTTTTTTGTCATGTCCTAAATGTACTTCCGTACCGTGGTCGAGACGAGTTGCTTTGCAAAATCCGCGAAGCGCCCTCTCGGACTTGAGCCTTTCAGCGCTCTTCAGGTAGACGAACAGAAAATGAGCGCGATACGTATGCAGTACATGAATGCTGTCATCGAGAGGAACTGAAATACAGTACGCGTAACTGGAACTAATCTGGACGTCTGACTGAAGGTAGGCCCACAGATTTAAAAAATGATTACGCTCATGCAGATTTGAGGGTAGTCTACATGTACTTGATGACAAGATCTAGAAGGAGTAACACGCCTACATACACGGGCGTTTGTTCAATTCTAGGCTATTATATAACGCACAGATGTATGTCCCGTCCCGGAAATGGCCTACATCAGAAACATAAACGGGGCACGTTGAAGCTGAAAGCCCGTCTGCTCATTATTTAATTGAGGCATATCCCTGAATGAGATGTGTCCAGGCCTGGTAATATGTTACACATTCACCAGCGGGTGAAGTCAGAGGGACGAACGTGACAAAGTCGGGAAAGGCCTGGTGGTTGATCTCCTCTGCACTTCATGCGCCGGCGACATCAACATGAACACAGCGCACCGATAAGGTATAAGTGTCCATGAACATGTACTCAGCAGCCCCGCTAGCGAACATGCTGTGGCTCCCTCTTCCCGTTCGTGCTTTCTCTTCGAATGAGGGGGAAGAGGGGAAAACATCTCTATTAATACGTGTAGCAAGGTTGATAAGATGAATTCCACTGTAAGGCCTGTGGCAACAATTACTTCGGCAGTCCAAAATACTTGTCAAATCATTGTCACGAGGCAGCCTTCTTGTTAAAGACTGCCCATTATGGGATGGTCACTGACGTGCCAGCACTTATGATTCTACTGGCTGTCTTCCTTCAGCTTTTGTGTAAGAGGAGAAATACAATTTGTCAGCAATCCGAGTAATTCCACCGTCTTTTCTTGTCACTCGTTCTTGCATAAAGGCAGGCCACAAGAATAACTAAGTGCCCAGGATATGAATACGTTGGTGGTGAGAACTGTTTGAAATCGTTCCAGAATTCAGTATTCAGTGCGTGACAGTTTTAATTAAAAACAGTGTGTTGATCCTGACTCTTTTTTCCAGGAACTGCACAAGACCTGCACTGTATCGTGCAGGTTTAATAATAATGCTCCCGGGGGAGGGGGCAGGCTGTAGTAACAAATAAATATTAGCACTATTGTTTCTACAGCCGCGTGTATTTTCTAAAAGGTATTGGTGGTTGGAGTTTACTTACAGAACGAAATGGGCAACCACCTTTCCAAGAAGTGTAAAAATTCGGAAACCCCTTTTCGCAATACGAACATTCTTACAATGGTTTAATTTGGCGGATGGGTTGTTAATATTTCTTTTCAGTTTGATTGTACCTCTTAGTTAAGGAGGTCAAGTTCACGAATATATTCAGTTGGATGGCTGTTGTAATTTTGAAATGAACTGAATTCCATTTTCAGGTGTATTGTTCGTTGGCTGGTATTAAAGTTGAAATTAAACCATTGTTACAGTTTAGTCAAACGCATGAGTAAATACACTCGAATAAAACGTGCCCACTCATAGAGTCCACAAAAATATTCGCAAGAAAAAATTATATAGTTCTTTAATTGTGATTAACTGCCGGTAGAACTGAAATGAGTACACTTTAGTTCATAATTTTGTTGGCAATCCCAGGAGCACTCATCACAAGCGATCGGCTCTCCCTGGACCATCCAAGCGTGAGAAGATCGCAATTAATGAAACGGCGAGAGAAATACTCCTGTTGTGGGCCGTTGATATCACTCAGTATCGTGTAATATTTGTGCCTTGCCGGAACAATGCTCACAGAATGGGGTCAGCTTGGCCCCTGGGCGATGTGCGATGAGTTGGGGGTACCATCCCCTTCTGTGTCTTCGTCTTTAGCTCAGATTTCTCGCCCGGCTGGCCACACAGTACGTTCAGTGAGGCAAATAACCTCTCCAAAAAGCACGATTTCATTTCCCGTAATTTCTTTAAATAACATTGTCTTTTAAACTGAAGGCAAATGAAACGGGCAATTAACCCATTCCGAGGCTGGTTCAGTTGGAATTGGAGGCATGCACAGAGTTTGTTTTATATAAATGAATTACTCTAGCATAAATTGTAAAATACACGAACCGATGCATGGTGACTCATTGTGGAGTAATTTAATTGGTGGAGAGCGAAATGTACCAGGTTTTTATGCATTGTTTGGTCTCTTCGGAAGAGACTGTTCTTAGAAAACTATATTTTCTTAAAATTTTGCATGTTGACAGCCTTATTTAAAGATGCAGTCACTTGACCAAGGAGTTGGTCTCCTTGGCGTTGAGCTACTGATCTGAATACCTAACGTGAAAGGTTGTTATATAATTATACGCTTGTTAGCCCGTTTGAAATTTCAACTACTTTTCTGTCATTGTTGTTTCCTAACACTGCTGTATTCACGTAACGATGTACACATTAACAATTTGCTGAATTCACGAGGAGAACTACAATTATAATCTTAATTAGTAAATCATTATACATTTTGATTTTCGTCCTACCAAATTTTAAAGGTGAGAGGTCAGAGCATGAAACCATATTGAGTATGCTTCAGGTGGTTTCAGTACGTTGACGTCTGCACCTTGTCCAATACAGAGTTAAGTGCGCTATAAATCTTTGGCTGAGTTGCTATCAAAGGGTAGATATTCTAAAGCCGCCCTCGGTATGTCATCTCACTGTCAAATTGAAACGATTCGGTCACTTAATCTCGCACAAAAGAGGATTCACCTTTACAAAGTTTTTTCTTTTAATATAAATTGATATGTTGTGATCAGGGAGACGTGTGAAAGCAATATCAGAAGAGCATATGGGTGTTTGAGAGTGAAACGGCTGTAGTCACTTTATGATTATAAAAATGATGCGTTGTACATGTACTTTTGCTTTTCTTTATTATGGTGAATAGCAGCTTTTATGGAGTACCTGCATAAATCCCCGTCATATAATTGGTGGATCGTTGATCACATGACATTGAATTATTCGTTCTTTTCAATGGGTATTCCGTTAAGTAGAAGTTCATTTCACTTTCCTGGTTCCCAACCACATTTCATCATTTCATTCAAAAAATGTAAGGAGGGGAAGCAGTCTGGCATTTTACAAAGTACCTTTGGGTGTTGCTTCAAACACTAATCTGTTTTGCAAATTAGGGGACGTAATACACGAGGACCGTAATTTTTTCTCCGAACAGAAGAGGATTTATACAGGTATTGTATTTAAAAAAAATTGAATGTTTCACATTGGTGCAGTGGTAAGAATAGTTTCTTTCGGTGATTGCATTCCACTTGGCTCCGCCTTGTGAAGTTATAGTTACCATTACACTCATAAACACTCATTATTTTTATATCTGACATCTGTATCTATTTTTTCTTTGTAGCGTTTTATGTAATAGTAAATTGTTTGCAGGTTTTCCCATGACAGTGCTTCTGTGAGCTTCCTAAATTAGTATATAAATAATTTAAGAAATCTACAAAAAAAAGTGCTATATAAATATCTAAGAAATCTACAAGAAAAGTGCATTAGACTGAAATATATGAGTAAATTGTGTTACTCTTCTTTTTCGGCAAAAGACTGATCCGATGACAGAGGGCACTAATTGCGAAGCGTTTTGTAGGGATATGTGAAGCAGCAGGAAACAATCTACGGACGTGTCCTCCTTTGCTACGACCAGATGCATGTATATCACGCAGGTCCATGGGAAATAGCTGCGGTGTGATTTGCAACCGCGGTGTAGTAATTCTGGCCTTGAATACGAAAGATCTAAGGACAATGGGTTATTAACTTCGTGAATGATTATCATGATGCGACCTATTTTCTAGTGATGGTTAGAGGATACAACATAAAAACAGCTTTTGAGCTTTGTTCACTTTGCTTTTTATATAGAGGAGGAATTTTAACAATCGGTCGTGCTCAGTTGAACAGGCTGATTGGTTTCACTGATCTCACGACTCCATCGAAAAAATATGGCTTTGTTACACAACAAAATTTACCTAGGGAAACGTGAGAGCACTGGCGACAGTTTGTCTTACTATCACCATGGTCGAAGTGCATGTTAAGACGACTCCCCGAGTCTCACACAGTTCAAGAGACCATGCATCTCAGTGCTGTCATAACTGCCATTTTGATTGGCATTGAACGTTTTGAGGTATAGGGATGGCAAAGTATGTTTCAGATGTCTGCTTATTTTGACACCTTTGTACAGATCGGTGGGAAGAGGGTGTTTTGCACTATAGGGATCATCAACAGTAACTAAACTTGCCATGAAGCTATGATATGTTTGCGAAACGAATACCGATCGCGAGTATAAGTCGCCCCCATTGGCGTCTCTCGAAGAGTGCGTTACATTACAATGTAAGAGACAGCCGCAGGGTGAGGTCTAGCATTTAAGACGCCTTGCTGCTGACATCTTCGTTTCACGATTTTCGCTATTGCTGTGAAATTCAGGGTGCACAAAAAACCTCTAAAATCACACTGTAAACACACACCAATGTCGAGACGTAAACGAGACGTAAACATGATTGTTAAATAATCAACTATAGTCACAATTTCAGTCATTCTTTTTAAAAGATCGGATTGTGTCAGCAAACAATATTTAAATCTTCTATCCGCATGTTTCTTTGCTGTTATTCATTGTAGGTTTGTATCCTATGTAGTTTTGTATCGTTTACTATAGGCCGGTGCAGGTTTATGTAATAATACAGAGTTACAAGACACCAAAGATTTTCGTTTTTTCTTTTTCTCTGCTTTGCTTCGAAGATAATGTTGATGTCGTATCAGACTTTCCCTTTAAGTAGCTGAAATGATAATGGTTGTCAAGGCATTAAATGTAACGTGGCGCCGCGTGGGCATATAAAAAGTCGAACAGATAAGTATGGTCCGACTGACAAAGAAACCAGCCATTCATCACTGTGCTAACGGATGAGTCATCCTTGCAGTGAAAAAACAGTCTCAGGTGTTTGAATGCCCGAGGCTGCTAATTTGACTTATATACAGAATTACATGGGAGAAGAAAAGCGCATTGTACAAAATAACAATTCTTAAAAAGCGCAACACAATGTTGAGCAATCTAGAAGTTCCTTGCATTGGATAAAATTACGATAACAGAAAAAGAAAAAATATTCCAATTTTTTAAATATGCAATTGACATTTTTAAAAAGTGAAGTCAATCGTTTTCCACACCCCAAAAATGCGAATAAAAAAACACGGTGGGGCTTAACAGTTGAAACCTCAAAAGATAGATCTCAGGTCTCATGCAACTCTTACATTGTATGTTTTTGGTTATAGTTCCTCGGTTCATGTTCATACATGCTGGTAAGACAGTGTCGCGTCGGTGCCCGCAATAATTATTATAACATCGCATAGCGTGCATCGATTTCGCCATATAACCTGCAGACCAAGTCCGTGATATTTAGCCTCTGATAACCCTCGCACTGCCCCGGGCGCTGCCGGGGGCGCACGCGTGGCGGTGAGACGGACCACAGTCGTGCCGGCCCTCGTGCCTAAGCACAACAAAATCCATATTTTCCCCGTTAAATTTCGGCACATTTCTGCATCATTTCCACCTTTCGGGGGCTTTGGTGCGCTGACCCATTATCTCAATTAAAGGCCGGGTGATGCCACGCTGGACTGAACTCAAATTCATTTAATACTTGCACGCCGCAAACGAGGCATACTTTATGGGCATTATGGCCACTCCAGTGACTATTCGCACTGTGCTGGGCAGATCGTGCAGATCATAAGGCAGAAGTGTAGAAGAAGAACAATGTTAAGTAAGCGGCATTGCAAAATTAAAAAAGAGGCATTTTCTTATCAGAATGTTGTGTTATAAATTACCGGAACAAAATCAGACACAAATGCAAATTATGTATGCTAAAGGGTATGTCCTCGGTGGTAACTTATTTTGTCAGTAGCCTGTAAGGTGGAGACAGGAACAGTAAAACAATAATCAAGAACAACCAGCCTGACCAACAACTGATCTTCTTTTCTTTCTTTCTTTTTTTTGACATAACCTCTGTTGACTGGAAGATGCATCTCTCACTAGTGTGCCATGGAGAGTGTACTTCCCATCTCCACTGGATTGTCAGTGAGAGTTTAGTAGTTTTAGGCTTTGGACGAATCCGGTAACCGGGGTACGGCAATAATTGGTTATTGGCCCCACCAATCGCGGTAAGCAATGTGATAAATACGGAACCATTCCGTTACAGTCTCTTCGCAAATAACCCAAGGCAATGCTTTCTGTCATCCACGGGGGCCATCGAAAACGTTCAGTGAAATGTTGCCAGATCGTTGCAACAACAGAACATAGAGCATCAAAAAAATTTTTTTCCTCAGCACTTTGATAAATACAGCTGCGCTTCGGCTTCTTACAGCATGAAAAAGCTTGTGTCTGCAGCAGCCAAACAAACGACATTTGGCAATTGCTTGCAGTGGAACGCGGCCCCATATCGACACACGTGATCTGCGGTCACTGGCGCTAATATGAGAGCTGGCCGGTCCTGTCAGCGCTATATCAGTTGCAACAGTCTACGACCGTCTATTACGCACGAGATCACGTTTCCCAACTCAGTTGTCCCACGTAGCCGTTAATCTAACATGTTAGTTTCCTGTGTCCGCTTGCTAGATACATCCTGGTACCGAATAAGGCCGTGACGAGCCCCGGGTATTTAAAAATAACTTCCGTTTTTACACACACAACTACCCATTCATCAGTCAGGCTTTGTGAAAGCCAGTTGTCCGTGTCGCGCCGTGGCTACAAACTTAGCGGGAAACTTGATCCGGAACCTGATGCGGGCAGGACATGCGGATAAAGTCAACTTAATTTACCAAGCCAACTTCTCGCTTGAGGAGATCCGTCTGCGAGTTGGAGATTTCAATCTCCACGACATAAGGGACCGAGATGCAAACAACCGTATTAGCTCTGTCCCAGTAAACAGTTTCCCCCTCGTTGGATGGCCGTTGCTATCGCGAAATGAGGAATTGACGAGCATCCACGCTAGCGTGATGGCACTAGTTCGTGCTGGATTTACCCTGACGCTCTGTCGCGCCGGTGCGCGCACCTAGTTATGCGTCTCAGGGTTTGGAAAGTTGCGCGCGCGTGCGTACACACCGACACAGGGAAAACCACTGCATTCAATGACCCCCTTGCTGATTTGGTCACATAGGCCTAGACGACAAATGGGTAAAGTTGGATGATCGATATGGGGGGGCAGAGTTTGCCTTATCCCGCAGATCCTTCCAGAAAAACAGGCCAGCATTGCTCGCCTCGCCGGCGACACAGATCAATCTCTGTTGGTTTGCGGAAGGCCGAACGAAGGGATATCCATTTTAGAAGAAATGGGGGCTTGGAAGACAACATTAAATATTTGACCAAAACTTGGAGTCCAAGATGAGCGTGTTGCGTTGCTGAAGGGGACTAGTTAAGAGTAAATTGCCTTCCAATTATGTAATTATAGTCGATCTATATTTCGGAGACGGCATCACTGAATGAATTGCGTTTATCTTAACAATTCAGGGAAGCAGAAAGGAAATTTGTGGGGTGGCAAAAAACCGTACGGACTAGGAAATTATCAAGAAACCCTAATTTGACAAGGAAGACTTCGTGGTAAAACAATCGCAGCTCAAAAAAGATATACGTGTAAGCACCATGTTATATTGATTTTGAGCAGTCTACCTGACTGCATTGACGGTCTCTGAGAAGTACTACAGCTTACCGGGTGAAGTAAATTGAAGACGACGGAGATTCTCATTATCTGCCCCATGTCATCCTTTCTGGCCGTTTACTCGAAAGTGAAGTTAATTGTTAGCCAAAATTATATTTCCTTTCATTTGAAAGTATTATTATCTAGAGATCTGTGCCTTATCGATTTCAGAGTCTGTGCATGGTAAGGAATATGGTCCATGGTAAAGAATGTGTAGCAGACTTGGTATTCACGGAAATAATCAGGTGCATGTACCAATAATTCAAAAGTGCGTTTATAATGGTAACTGTGAACCCTCGCTAGCTGTAGGCCGCCATATTGGGTATAGTTACGTTTAGAGGTACATGTACACAGACTTGTAAGGGCTTGCACGTACGTATCTGTACTTCCTTTTTCTCATGTCTCTGAAAAGCTCATGTGTCGTTTTGGAATAATATTCTCACTGATAGTCTGACCCTAGGCAGAATGTTGGAGAGCCCAGTGAACCGATCACCGCCTGGTGAAATGCCAACATCAGGAATCCAGAAGAAGGCGACGCTAAGTAATGCATCAGTTGCTGCTAGCCACGACCGTGCATCCACAGCAGATGTGAAATTATGTAGCACCGCCTGGGGCACGAAACAGTCATGCATCCGAGGCAAGTTAGTGTTGCTCGCCCATGTGAGCATGAAACAGTTGTTCAGCCGTGGCAAGCTGTAGTGTTGTTCGCCCACTGGGAATGGAACAGTCGTGATCTCGAGCTTTTGGACTTGCATTGCAGCGCTGCAGCTACATGTAGAGGCTTATTTCGGTATCATGTACCTCATTGGCTTCCAGCCAACTATTCAAGTCAAGATGATGCTCGGTGTGGTGTTAAGAATATGCTCAAACAATGACTGCATGAGGCTTTTAATTTGGAGCGCTCACCTTAAAACGTAAACAGGAAAATCTTTCTTAACTACAAAGGTTTTAAGTCGATGCATGTGTATATGAGATGAAAATACTTCGTCTTTTTCAAGCAGCGGCCATTCAACTAAAACAGATTGCAGTTCGTTTATCTTTGTGGTGAATAAACAAGGTGCATAAAGCTTAATAAGCTGAATAAGGCAGGAAGCCGAGGCTTGTAACTGATTCTTCAATTGCCCTGCAGAAGACTTCAAAGATTTGGGCGCTGCCAAATCTCTGAAACCGCATCGGCCATGCCTCCTCGAGTCTGGAGTCGTTCCATCAACGGTTGTCTAGACCAAGAAGAAACTGGGCAGGCACAGCGGCATCAGGCCATCTTTAAAAAAAATCGATGGGAATGTATCTCTCCAGCAGCCCCAGGCCAGAAGAGGAAGTTGGCTAAAGTTTCAGTCAGTTTTGATTAAAAGCTCACTCCGATGAGTTGATTTCGCTTGGGAAGCGACATAGGGTGGGTTCCCGATTTATTGATATCTCTTCCTGGATTTTTTTCTATCTCCTTCGGATTCACATCTCAAGCTTCTCGAGATCGCTTCAACTGCCTCTAAGTTGGTTTTCCGTTCCATTAGTGCGCGGATTTTAGTCCAGAAGATGTCAACAATTTCATGTGACTTGAGAGACCTTTCTAAGAAAGTCCAAAAAATTTGGTGTGGATTTTTCCACGCGTCAAAAGCGTTTAAATTCCTGTGAATGTGTACAGTTGCCCTCACTAGATGTGTTTTGCGAAACTTAAACTTTGGTTACTTTGAGATGTCGGTGATGCGTTGTTGCTCCTTGTCTTACCATTTTCACTTAACCGTGATCGAGACATCGTTTTCTTTACTTCAGTTCCCGTAGATGTAATCTGTGGAGTATAACCTTTTTATTTTCCTTTTTTCCTCATTGTAAAGTTTAGGTTTCGCCATGAATTACCTCCTCAAGTTACAGTCCACCTTCAGGCCTAGAGGTGTCATGCTGAGTTTATCGATCAATTTCTCTGCTTTCGTCAAATGCTGCCAGTGTGCTTGAAGGTCTTTTTCGTCACTTTCTGCCAGGCATTTTAATAAGAAGTTTATTACCGTCTTCGCAAGAAATTTTCCGTTTACGTAACCGGAAAACATCCCATAATACTATAGAAGCAAACGTTACCTCGAGGTTCCTGCGTACATGTTTAGAAGTTGTTGGTAGAAGTTTATTGAAGTGAATTGGGTTGTTGCCGGCCTTCTTATCATGTTGGTGTTTGCATTCAAGGCTCGCAGCGATCTCTTGATGAAACTTGGAAGGGAAATCGGTCATCCTTCATGATTCCGTCCAGAACGGAATTGGAAAGCTGGGGGTAGAGAGAGTCTGGTAATTATCCCCCTCCTCCAAACATCTGAGAGGTGTCTCCAAGAAAAGAAAAAATAGACGGGCCCTGCGAATGCCCTCTACTTTTATTAAGCGTCCCTCACCTCCCGGGAGCGGTCGAGGAGAGACCCCACAGCTCAGCAGGTGTCAAGAGCGACACCGACGGGTGCTCGGGAAGGCCCTGTCCGGCGACGATATAATCGAACAGCGAGGGGGGCCTGTTGCAGTACTATTGACGACAGGCGGAACTGCATAGCAGACACCGCCGTCCATAGAAAAAAAAAAACCTATATGCCGTGCTGGGCAACCGTGAGTAAATCGTCGACACCCGAAGCGTGACATTTGAGCGCCGCTGCTTCAACATTGCGTGTCTGTGAGGTCGGCGGATGTGCCGGCTCATTATCAAAGCTTCTTTTATGGTGCTGATCCGCCGTGCCCTTCTGCTGTGGTAATAAAGCTTTCTGGACCCGAATCCCGCGATGTGTCCAGCTGCGGCAACCTTCGAAATGACGTAAGCTGGACCGAAAACCGACTTCTCTGAAATCTATTCCAACACTACATACACACATCAACCAAGGAGACTCCGAATTTTCACAAGGGGAGAATGTCTCGTAGCACCAAGACGTTGTGTCGTTTGTTGTCTGAGTTATCGAACGGCTGAGATATTTTATTTAAGCACCAAGTCTTGTACTTCGGAAAACAATGAACGAAAATTCTAACAATTCCAGGAAGCAGGGAGGAGTTACTATTCAAGCACACCTGTGATGTGTTTGCGTGCAAGACCCATCGAGGGCCCAACAATAAGTAGTGATAACAGAGTTCTGGAACTGTGATCAGACTCGTTCTGATCCTCACATTGTTTTTTTGTTTCACGATAACGACTATCCACGGGTAATCGATAACAATAAAAAGTTGTCACGGAGTAGCAACATCCCCACAAGTTACCGACATATCCTGACACATCACATCGACATCTTCAACGATGTCGACATTCCTAGATAATTTGTCACCAACTTTGAGGATTTCGACATTCCATGACGAGTTCCGACATCTTGCCAGCTAGTCCGTCGACAAAAAAGTCAAGATTCCAACATGACATCGTCTCATGACATTTCAAGAGTTCTGTACCGTTACAATATTCAGACAGGAAGCACAATTTAGCTGTGTCACGGACCCTTGTGACACATTCACTAGCGTCGGTTGGAATCCAGTGATGCCATTGCATGCCTGCCCCCCTCCAAAAACCCACATTCACTCTTGGTTCACCGATCGTTTGCTTTTGGCACAGAATCGCCATGGTAAAACCAAACTGTGGCTTCACTCACAAAGCCAGTGCAGACGCTCAGACCAGTAGTAATTTGCGACGGCAAGAGAATGCTCCACTTTCTACCAGTGCTGACGTACCCATCAACGCAACCCCTCAAACACGAGGTCTATCAATTAACCAAATAAACGGTAATTAGATAAATAAATGGACCCAAAGTAACATGCACTAGGACAACGTGCCATAATTTCCTCCGTATTCTCTCAGTGACATGACGTCAGGCATCCTATCGAAACTGTTGCAAACAAGCTGACACACCTCTATGCAACAGAGAAACAAAAAACATTCAGGCAATAGCAATATCGTCTGCACCCGAAGGATTGGTCCAGAAGCTATCGTGCCAAACAACATTTGCTCTTTAAGAACCCACGTCACCCCGGCTGCCCCCTCTGAGGTAAACCGCGCACGTAATAGTGACCTGCATCCCAAATCACTTTCATTTTTATCGATGGTAGGTACATGTACATGTAATTTGGCGATTTAGGGGACAGGGTCTGCACGAGCGTGCACTGGGGCCCGAAGCTTTTCCCGTGCGTCCGGCAGTTACAAACCTACAGGGCCAGCGGAAACGCAGTCTCAAAGTGGGACGGTGAACTTGCTAAAATTGACAGGTCGGGATGACCAATACTTTCGAGCGCAAAGCGCCAAGCCATTTAAGGCGCAGAATCCAGGGAGCTCCAGTGTGAGGGCCCGAGGCCTTTGATGGTCTGAAGTAGAATTTCTTAAGTGTTACTACGGTGCGTGGCCACGAATTCCAAATGACGTAGACTGTTGCTTGGTATCTAGGCCTATACCTCTGTGTTCCTTGCACAATTTTCCGCCTTGTCCCGTATAAAAATATCAGAAACTTCATTTAATTCATTTCAGTCGTAGTTTATTAATTTCTTGGTCATTTAGAGCTTCTTAATCTATCACTCCTTTCATATCCATCCATTTATCTGTTTTACGTCTGAACAGTTTTCCTGTGGATTTCAACCGCCGTAGGTAAGTGTTGAATAAACCACAGATATGCTGTCCATCATTTCAGTCATAATTTCCGTCGGCAGCTGCTGCAGGTTTTAATTTTCTTAGAGAAATCTGGGCAAATTGGGTTGATGTTTCCCGAAAATGTAGAAAAACAAAAATCAAATAAGCGTCTTCAGTTTTTACTCTTGCGCCATTTCGTTTCACATTAAATTAATCTGATTCTACTCTAGTTCACCAGTGTGATTTCATTCCATTTGGGAATATCGCTCGAATATGGTATTGTTTTTAAACAGTGTGTGTACGTGTAGTGTTTTGTGTTAGCCTTATAAGCGAAGATTGTTATTGCATGAATTTCCTGGTATGTTATCAAATTGGAAGTCTAAGGTATTGGCATTTTTGACAATATTCAACAGAATGAAAACTAGTTTCCACAGTAGGCCTGAGCAAATTGCAAAGCCCCAGACTAACATTTACAAAACGTGAGTCTGAATTTGCACAGTTGAGGTTGTTATTAGCATTGCAATCTGCGTTTTCCTGCGCCCATTCCCCGCCGGAGATGATGCACGACAATCTCAGTAAACATTTCGAATATTGCTCTCTTCCGACTAGTCCTGTCCTGTCCGACTTGTTTTGTCCATTCTGAAGTGCGTTCCAACCAGGCCTATTGGGGCCTTCATCTGTACCGGGAGAGACTTTTGCCACCGGTTTTAAAATGCTGTCCGGAGTGCTTCCTGAGCGTCTGCACGGAGGACATTATCATGAGATATCAAACGAAAGGACGACACGCTCTCATCTTTGCGCCATTCTCCGGTGAACGATGATATTGCTTTCCTGAGGATGTGCAGGCAGCCAAACGTCTATTTAAGTAAGGTGATCTTGGATAGGGCACTGCGCCCTCTGCAGCGTTTTGACGCTCGATTTATAACGCATTTCGAATAAACGGGGCGAACATCGCCATATTTCTAAAAATTGGACAACTCGAATAGGCCCATACCGTACATGAACCTGTATGCACACATCGCGTGTCCTAACTACGGTGGCCGTTACATGGCACTGCATCTCTCCTCGGTGAGATCAACCAGTTTTAATTTGTTGGCAGACCATGAGGACTGTGTCAAAAGAGTGTTACCCTGCCCAAGTCACGGCCTTCCATTGCATTTCCAGTGAAGACCGCCTTTATACATTTATGACATCACATTGAAATTTGGGGATTTTGAAACGGTTCGGTGCATTAAATGTCCACGTTGCCTGCATTTGTACGCTGTATGCGCTGTCATATTAGGTTATAGCACCAGACATCAAATGTTGCCTTTCTTGAAGCTGTCCGTGGTTAAACAGTGGAGAGCTAGGCCTACCATTTTCTTTTACACATCTATTTTTAACACACAAACGAGTATACGAGTCTGGGTATTTTTCCCACTGATTTGGGTATGACATATTGTGCCATAGCATAATTATTCGTGAATCAAATCATCACATAGTTCGTGTCCTTAATGCAGCTGGGAGTAGATTGGTCCCACTCGGAAAGGAATAGGGTTGCTTAAATTTCCTCCTCCAAAATCGAAACTGGCCTAGGCATCCCCCAAGTTGGGATGGACTAAGAAATGATTCTTTAATCAGAGAAGCAGAGTAACAGTCCCGTATCAAAAGCCGTGACTGCCATCTTCGTGTACTACATCCTCGGAAATGGTTACTATTATTTTGCTGCACCGGAAGCTGCTTAAATGCATGCCCCTTTGAACATTTTTGTTTAAAAGCAACATCAAAAGTATCTCCAGCATGGCTGCTTCGTATGCAAAGCGTCTATACAAAGCTGATATTGATCATGTTTCGATTCACACTGTTTGCAAAAAAACACGTACATCGACGATAGGGAGTAAGGCGAAGAGATTGTCCTCGTGATCAACCGATGCTATTTTATTTATCTCAATGAAATCTGAGACATTTATATCGCACTTCTACAACGTGCGTATCACAGTAAAGCTAAGAAAATAACCAATACTTTAAGAGCATGTTGTACTAATAAGGTGCAACTTTCCATACTGCTGACCATCAGTGTGACATTTGGCATTACGCGTAAGAATTGTTTTCTACTTCTCTCTGACATTACCTCGTGTGAACCGCCTTTAATAGCATGGCCTTCTTCGAAGTACCCGATGTGCTTAATGCTTCAGTGGTATTACCACTTATCCTGACAAGCGATGTCTGTGCTGAAAGAACGCATGTAGCCGTGCTGGGAGGAGACTCCCCCCCTCCCCTCCGTCGTTGCAGAGTGCTATTCACATGTACGTTGTCTCTGTATAAAAGGACTTCTCTATGGTACAATGCAATCGGGGCTGTGATTGGCTGAGCGTAGCTGTGGTCACCGCATACACGCGCGTTGCGCCGCCGATATTTTTTCAACCGCCGTTTGCCGATCGAGAGTGTATTTAGTATCGACCGCGACACCCTACTGCAAGGATTCGTCATATATGTTAGCGACGCACAGAGGCAGTGTCCGCGCCCTTGCCACGGCCCTGGTGCACACCACGCGGTCTGATCTGTGGATCATCGACGGCCGCGTAGCCACTCAGTCGTGAGGTTGTCCGCTAGCGGCTTGCGTGTATGTCTTTACGATGCAGAGCGCTTGACAGGTGAGCTTGGGCGGCGAGATTGCTGAAAGAATCTCTGACAACCTTCTGACATCGAATATGACATCTCCACCTGCAGATGCACCGTGCAACTCGGCAGGATGCCGGCTCGGTTTATACCTAACGTGACCTTTCATGAGGTACCTGAAAGTGAGCCTTTGTCCTGTATGTAGTATCCACGTCGTTGATCTCGCAAGACGTATTATGCACAATCGCTGGGACGACTGATTAAAAAAGGCCGAGCTTTGCACGTGGACCAGCCGGGTTCAAAGGACTATAGGTTTTGAATTGAGTCCCTGGGGCACGGAGCACAGCTGATGCTGCGTGCGCTGATTATTTTGTAGGTCACCGTAATCCCGCCCAAATTGCTCAACTTTTGCAGTGTTGCATCGTCTCAATTGCTCTGATCCTGGGGAGATCTTCAGCCGTTGCACTCTATCTGGATGTCAGCGAGCAGCAGCCACACATTTTTACTGTGCCGTGCCGATTTGACCCCGGCGTAGTGTGGGCCAGCAGACAGACAGCAGTGAGGCTGTAGCTTCGTCTGCCAATTATACATCTCCTCGGTGAACCAGCCAGCCGTAAACAAGCCAATTCTACTGCTCATTTTCCTGTCGTTCCGCAGCCGAACAGACCCGTACGAGCTGTCTAACCAGTGAGCTGGGCGACAGGGCGAGGCACCATCTTCAACCAAACAACGCCGTTTCAGAGCGGCGGAGACGAGGCACCCGTGTCTGTGCCGACACCATGACGGCTTTAATCATCGCAAACACATTGCCCACTTACAGAGCAGACATGCCAGGCAAGTCGTTGTTTTGCTGATGGATTTAACTCATCAGTGATTTCAGCTCTTTCCTTGTTTCACTCTGATTGGAAAATTCCGAAGGTGCGAAAAAGGCGGGATAAGGTTGTGTCACCCGCCACTTAACTTGGCTTCGCCTTGACCGATGCAGGCGTCGCATTAAGAGTAGTCGTTGCAGACACGTGTGTGGTTAACACTTTCATGGCTTACGGCAATCCCACGCAGAAGTAAATTTTCCAGCGAGAGATGAACGTCGTCTGCTGCGCGGGAAAAAATTCTATGAACTCAGCTGTTTAACGTTAGTGACCCACATTAAGCTACCCAGCAAAGGAGCCGTGCTTTGATGCTCTTTAGACGGGAGAAGCTTTCGCCCACATCAGGACGGGTAATTCCCCAACCACCGGTCATTGACGGGATTTGATGACTAACAGTTTGCACACTTTCAGTGTAAAAATTGTTTCTGTCTATCCGTGCAATTTTGCATTATCAACTGAACTACACTGTATATGTTTACGGCACTGTGTTAGGTTCTATAACGTTTCACGTAACCCCTATTGATCTGACTGACGGTGCATTCGGGAAACCACAGAAGTGTTTGCATTTAATTTTCACGCTGTTGTCTTTCTTGACTGATCATATTAGATAACAGCAGGCATCAGCAGGAACCTATTGGAATTCCACGTGGTGTGAAGTTTGATTGGCAGTTCTGAAGTACCCGTGTCAAGCCCTCTTCTTTCCCCTCCTTCCTTCCTCCGATCCCCCGGCGTAATCAATGATGGATGAGTTCCTGCGGAGACTGACCCGGCTCCACCGCCGCGACTTACCGCCGGTGCCGACTGAGTCGCCGTCCGCCGGTTCCCCCTCCTCGCCCAGCCGCCTCCTGGACTACCTCATCTCCTCCACTACCTCCCCGGATTATCCTGGTAACTTTAGCTTGCCCAACGACACCACCTCCACCACGAGCTTCCCCGTGAGCGCGGGCGGGGAGGACAGCCACGTCCGCAGCAATGAAGCCTTTCCCCTGTCGTCTTTCGCCGTGATTAAGGCCGTCGTCCTAGCAATCGTGCTTGGGATCCTGCTACTTACCAGCTGTAGGGTCATCGGAAAAATCGTTTGCAAGAATTCCTCCAAAGATCAAACGGAGTAAAGATGGGCTTTCAAGTAAAAAAAACCTGTACATATATTTTTGATGCAGTTCGTGTATCGCATACATTTATGTTGTAATTCATTTCTCTGTACATGCAAATATGTTTTGACCGCTGTGCATATTAGAGTAATGACATAGATATACCAATAATTACAGGAGAATATTCAGCTCATCAAAAAACAAACAAACAAACAAAACCCTTCCTCTTACCAAATTGTGCGTCATACTGTCTCGTATGACGCTTTGACTTTTCCATTTGGAAAGTTTATGATCCGCTTCAGAAGGAATTGAGGAGTAACGACTCCAGTAAGGTGGCCTGATTTGAATTCATTGCACCAAATGAACAGTAAGTAGTTGAGTGCAAAGATGATACCTATGAGGACCTTTTGAATCCACCCCCCCCCCACATTGACGGTGGATGTCATCAGCCAATCTGTATAGGATATAGTTCACTCTCACCGGCAGAACATCGGGCTAGCTGATGTGCAACTAGCTATAATGCAACACTTGGTATGCTTATGCAAGTGAACTAGGAAGCCCATATTCACACATAATGCATGTATATTTGGTATTATCTATGTCACTTAAAGCTCAATGATATGTTTTCCGACACCATTACAAAAATTGACATCAACAGCATCTTCGAAGGTACCGGTAGTTTAACGTACCGTAATAGTACTGCCAGAACTTGTTTCCACATCACAATCGCCCTTCTTGCCCTCAGGGGCTGCAAAATAGCAAAGAATTATTGTGAAACTCATACGTGTTTCACATTTGTCGTACATTTTGTTCCAAGATTCCAAGATTTATTGTCATACTTAAAACATAAAAAGCACGAAAATTACCTCCCCAGTGTACAATATGAGATTAGCATTAAAACACGTATTAAAAAAAGTAATAGTTTTCATCAACGAGAAATCAGTGTTATCATTTTATAGCAAGTCCAATGAAAAACGTGGACCTGAACAGCAAGTAATGTACACGCATGACTGCATATTACACACACACTGATCACAGAGCCAGTACATTTGCCTAGCTGTTCAGAACATGCCATTGGCATTGGGCTTTCAAGTGATCAAAATCACGATGTATCCAGTGAAAACACTTATATTGCCATTTTATTACACCGTCATCGATAACCATCAGCTTCAGGACTGTGCCACTGCAACGTACGTGATTGGAGACACTTAGGAAAACACTTTGGTGTCAAAAGATAAAAATGTTAAATAGCATGTACTTTCAACCGCGGGGAATGGAAAATGTCGTCGACATCGGTATCGTGACACAGAAATGCATGTGCAATGATTTCTTTCCGATCGAAGCCTCTGGCTGTCTCTTAAGTTCCCCCTTCCCCATACGCACACACGCACACGGCGGATATTATACCGACACTACTACAATGTCCCACAGAGCTCATTAAGACCGGCACACAAAACCGTCCAGCTCTTGAACTGTAACATTTCTGGCAGTCGTTCGCTTAAAGAGAGTGTAATACTTGTCACGCTTGCACCCTTTCTTGAATGTACGTTTGCCTCGTGAAACTTGGTTGCATGAAAACATAATACGTGTACATCACATTCAATAGCAGCTGGCGGACATCAATTTTCCAAAGGGTAACATTCAGTTCTCCAGGAAAGAACCTGCAGCAATTTATACGTTATGGGCATCCTACACTGCCTTTCCCTGCTGTAGATGCCTCCATTTTTTGCGACTCAGTCAATACAAACTGTTATGAAGCAGTCTGTTATTCTTCACAGGGCGACCGACGTGTTGAACACTCTGAAAGCCACCATCAACACTGGTTCAACAACACTGACGACAAACTAACAGAGGTGTACATGTACAGTTTACGTCGGTGGGTATGTCCGCGAGGCAGACCATCATTGCCCGTACGTGCAGTCTTTGTAATATAACACACACCTCATAAAATCGTAGTTTCTAATATGCACAACAGTCTGATGTTAGACAATGACGTGTCTTTGATACATGTACATTCGTCCCGTAGTCTGGATTTTACTCACTGCATACTACATGTATGACACCGTTACATGAACCGTCTTGGCTTGCACACTGAAACACGACTTTAATGTGCAGTTTATGTTGTAATGTGAATAGGTCTTCGAGTGAACGTCTGTCTGTTTCAAAGGTATTACAGAATTGATTTAGTCAAGTTTTCAGCGAGATGTCCTCGTCTTCTGCACTGTCTACCTTGTATACATCCACGAATTGGCAAATTTTTGCTCATTTCATTAATCATTTCGTGTTCAGATGCACATGCCACAATTACATCAAACGAATGTTTTGCAAGTTTCTTGGCTAAAACCTTTTTATATCAACAATTATGGTCAATGTAAACGCGTTTCACGGCATCATGGTAACGTTGCCCGACCAACATCACAGGGTACTGTAATCAACGATGCGTGAAGCAAATGAAATGGCTAGTTTCTGATTAATCTTCTTGCCACAATTAATTACCGGTACTCATTTTGAGAAACATACTCTTTTCAAAGTGCCAATTTCAGAATAATTTATTGGTTTGCTTTTATTAAATGTAAGTGCAATACTTGCTTTCATGGTTTGAAATTTCCACGGGGTTGTGTCTTTATCTGAAAGTAACATTCTGTAGCGGTTGTCAATAATGGGTGACTTCCTTATCATTTGTAAATTCTATTGGAACAGATTTTGTGTAGTTTTATTTAGAAAGTTTGGTTGTTTAAAAGCGCAGTGTTTATATTTATGGACGTCAATATTTGAAAATAACTTTACTTAATTAACTTACTGTTTGAAGAGCATTGTCATTTCATTTCACCAACTGACATGGCGATTTGTTTTCTTTTCTGTTTTTTTTTCTTTGTTTTGTTTGTTTGTTTGTTTACTTTTGTTTTCAGAATGATCCCATTTTAATTCCTCCACTAGAAAAATCAGCTTGTGTACAAGAATAAATCCAATGGTTTCCAAGTGGCACACGAACATGATTGAAAGTATACGCTGAAGTCGACTTTTCTTTGAAATAATTGTTTTGTTTAATCCTTTCATTTCAGCAGTTGCAGTTCAATCAATTGAAGGGAGTTTTACAACTGGACACAAAGAGGAAAAATCAAGAAGCGTGGATTTTTCAGTGCTGACTATAGGAGAAGAACAGTGTATGTCGCTTGCTGATACGTTACGTACCCTAACAGTTCGGCTGGGTCTGTTTTGCTTTTCTTTGGGAAGCCTGACAAAATTGAGAAACTTCTCTTTAATCAAGGGTGACCGCTGAAAATCATTTGTTGCACGCTGTTGATCGAACAAAACTATTTCAAATAGTACACAAAGGCCTCACACGTTTTCTGGTTTGAAGTTTACCCTGGCTTGAAGCGATATTCTTAAAGGGTTTTGCCGTTGAGTTTGATTTATTTGAAAACTCCCAATTTTCCCTGTTCACGTGCACACGAGTTTCTCAAATTGATAGTCATTTCAAGGCCCTTTAAAGCAAACTGGCGGGAGTTCTTTTTTTTTCCTTTTTTTTTTTTTAGCTTTTCACAATTTTGCGGGTCAGAGTCCTTGGAGGATTTGAAACGATGCATATTGCAAACGGCTGGTACCCGAATCACAGAGAGAAATGTAAACACGCAACATGACACCGTAAATAGGGCACCGTCATGGAGAGGGATATTGAGCCAGAAAATGCGAGCATAATCCCGTCCAGGTAATATGTTGACATAACGACAGTCCGCGCCGGTAAGGCACTGCCCCGCGTAAAAAAATAGCAATAACAGCCACTACTCGCAATAATGAGTTATCTATTTTACAGGACCTGATTTTTGGAATCTTGAGAAAATGTTTTCATATATTCTCGTTTTCGGTTAGGTTGGGAAATAATTTACTTACCTTCTGACTTTTTCCCAGGAAGAGACAAAAAACCAACTTGAGGGAATAGGTTGGGGCCTTTGGGGAGTGTGTTTTTATAACGAGGCTGACAGTTCTCACGTCCTACCCGCAGAACCACTCCTCGATCGTAGCCATCTGTGGTAGATGTCATGGCTCGTTAAACCCAGTCTGGGCGATCTGAATCGACAGTCAAATGTTAATTTTCTTCGATGCAGACTGCATTCAGAGTGACACCTCTCTATATGAATTTGTGCATGTGTAACGCTTCTGTGCAATACTGTTGTCTGGTCTGTCTGATATGCTGCTGGAAAATATTGCAGGAACCTACCCAGCCCTCTCACATATCGCCGAATATCGACACCGGATAGCCGATAGCACATCTTCCATAATCATGAAAATGTGTCGCTTTCCCTTGGGGGACGGAAAAGGCCTCATGTTATACATTTACCTAAAACTGAGTCAGTAAATATGGATACTAGAGATGGGAATCCAATTTTCAAAGTATTGTTTTACACGGACTTACGACGTTGCCGGATGTCTTGAGGTGACTCGCAGTTGGCTTAGCTAGTATCGATACTTAACAAGGGGGCGACATTTAACCAAATAATTATGTTGCCACATGCATGATCTCGAGTGTTCAATACGGCCAGTGTTGGATTTTGTTCGTGAAAAGTCACTGTTGAGAAGTTGACTGCAGCCAAGAAGAAACTGTCAGCAAATGTATCTATTTTACCCAGCGTATGCAACTCGTATGTGAACTATAAAGTCTTTACACCATTAATTTAGTTAATTTTAACTTGTTTCCCGCTTGCACATTCTGTTTCTATAGGGTGGCAGCATAATGTTCCGACCATTCTTCAGTTGTCTTTTTCACTGCGTAGCCTAACTGGACGTTTCCACACCCTATATATCAGAACCGTACAACGCGTCGTTTGCAGATATTTTTAAAACAATGCTATTTCCGTATAGCGTGAGGCTAGGTCCACCCTACTTTGCAGCGAGTGAAAAACTTTGATGCAGAGAATGTCGTGACCCTTCTTCCTAGTCAGCTGTACATCGCTAGGTCATACGCTGACAGCATCTTTTGGATATTTCCCAAACAGACAGGGAGGCACAAGAGAGACTGAATGATTTATGCATTTTAACAGTCTTCTCAACTAAGGATAACCTAGATTGTTTCCGACATGAAATTGTAATGGACAGTGTTTGATATCAAAGGTGGAATTTGGTTATTCAATGAGATTGACATTAGGCCTACTAGTGTATCAACGACAGTGTCCAAAACGCATTATTCTAAAATATGAAGCTATCTGTTCCTCTTCTTCCATAAAGGTTCCTGAGGATTATTAAATTGTGCTCGATGTAAAGGTTGCAAATCTTTGGGACTCTGAAGAGAATGCAAGACCTGAAACGAGTGACATTTTGCCATTAGGTTAAGTCCGGTTTCGAGCATGGTCATGAATGGCAAATTAATCATGCCACTTAAAGAAATGGGGTTGTGCCCGTCCTTTGTCTCCTCACTGCAGAGCATGTCTTGGTGTATGAGAGGATGCTCCGCTGACGTCTCGGTGTCGTGTCTCGAGAGCCCCGTCGAGTCCTCCTTAATGCATAATCTGCTCTTCACAGTGCGAGTACATCATCTCCCCATGCAGTTACCGCCAGAGTTCCGTGGGAAGGCTGAAAGATGAATGCGTCAAGTGACTCTGACTTATATGTTATCGGCGGTGATTTGACGTCGTGACAATGTAATCATCTGTCGGGTCGCGTTAAGTATCGACAAGTATGCTGGCATGCGTCGTAGGAGGCATCGTGTAATTAGCCCGTATGCCTGATGTCTATGCATGTACTTCTTAAGTCAACACTAGAGCGGAATTCGTATTCCTGCAATCGTGTGTGGTTTGACAAGTTGGTATGACGTGAAGCAGTACTTGTATAATTACGCTTAATTCATCCATAGCTAGGAAAAGTGCATACAGACTTTATCATTCAAGAAGCTATATGAGTTAACGGATGATCAGATAGGTATCGAATAGGTTGGCTTGGTGATGATCAAGTGGCCAGACGTTGATAGTGTAAGGGGCATATCTCGTTTCGAAAGCCTGTGATTTGGTTCGCTTGCCAATATCTGCGCCTCATCTTAAGTTGGCACTGATCCAGCCCCCCCTTCGCTCTGACACACACGAAGGTGAATAGTAATAATAAAAAGATGGCATCCTATGAGGGTTGATACATGCTCACAGTGAGCCTTATCAATAGGCAACATGGCTACCTGTATGAAGATAGTGCATGTGTCCGTTTGTCTGTAACGATGGGACATTAAAAAATGGGACGGGCCTAATCCCCCTGGAAAACTATTCGAATCTACTTTTTTTCCAAACTGAGAACTTTCACCTTTGTCGAACAAAGTAGGCGCTTTAAGAACAATGAGCTGGGCTGCCAAGGTCTAAGTGTTTGTGGCGATATAATAGGCCTACTTGACTATACAGTTGCTCTGCAACTTTACGTTTCGCTTAGGTGTCAGATTCCAAGAGATCGCTGTCTTTGAGTTTGAGCCACTTGACAAAATAATCCAATGACAATGCAGTTGTTAAATTGGACTTCAAAACGCTATATTAAGCACTTGCCCTTTCCATCAATCTTCCTGAGGATGGGCCTTCTCCAAAACTATTGTTCGCTTGATTAAGCACTTCTTTTTTACCCTTTTGAAGCGCCGTATGTCTTTGACTGTCTGTTGTCACTTAACAACCAAGACAGCTTTCCAATTCGATTTGAAACCTGGCAGCATCGAGGCTTACACTGATGGAATTTACACAGGGCCATATTTACCACTATAAAAATTGCCATTTAAAAATGTTTAATAATAGAGGTGATGGTATGATGTAAGTTCACTCTGAAAACAGTCACGTCTAGTTTCACTGGCTATCCAGATCGTGCACCACTCAAGGGAATATGGAGAACACAGCGATATTAGGCCTACGGTCACCATTTTCAACGTAATGTTTGAACAACAACTGGTACAGGTAGCTTTGCATCTTAGCACTTAAGGGCATTTCAGGAGCTTGAACCGGTGATATCCTTATCCGAGTGGAAAATCAAATGATATGTCAAAATGAGAGTTATTGTGCTTCAACAATGCCTCCTGAAATGAACGTAGCTTCGCTGTACTGGTTGCTCATCTGATGCAAGACCACGTCATATGAGCCATCACCAGTCCAGATGAGATGAAAATATTCAGTGTGTCAGAATTGTGCGGATTTGCAGTGGCAAGCGAATGTATTATATGCAGAGCCAACCTGTCACCACTCTCATGTTAAACCCGTACTTAACCTCTACGGAAGCAGGTGTTCCATCCACATTGTGCATTAATTGACTGGATTCTATTGTTAATAATTGATAGTTTTGAACCAAAGCCAAAAAAAAAAAAAATAGGATACCGAATTCAGTTTCTGAATATCACTCCTTGGTCGTGCGACCTGTGAAAGTCACAGCAGAGTTCAATTATAAAAGGACTTTTCTGTGGAAAATAATTTTGTACAGGCCACCAAACATCTGCTGACTTGGTGCATATATCATTGAGGTGAAGCGGAAACTAAATTCAGGCGACTATTCAATGAAATGGCTATAATTGTCGCCCACTCGCAACCGAGCAAGACATGAATTAATTTTTTAATCCTTACGGGAAATCTGGGACTTTTCATCAGACTTGCTTCATGTTTTGGACTCGCTATAGCAGACTTTTCGCGTGATTCAAGTGACCTGATTTAAATGTTCTTCAATGGTCTGAGTCAGTTAAGCTGTGCCAAATCTGTGTCCTTCTACATTAATTTCTACACGGGTATGCATGTTGAAGGTGCATGATGGCTATCACCTAACTCAAATGACCTTTGGTGCAATTTTATGGCCATAAAGCCGGTTCATTCTTCACGCGGATTGGTGACACAAGACTGAATATTCGCGCTGCGAATGCGCAAAAGTTGAACACATTTCAACTCCAGCGAAACATCGTGGTAAATCTTTCACGACAATAATTTCGCTCCGCTTTCACGTTTGCCTGTATAGCATAAACTGGCCTGTAGTGAAATTCTTTAATTTCTTATTCTTTAATTGACCTCTATTATATTGAAAACTGGCTATTCCAGTCCTGATCTTGGATAGACATGAAATAACCAGTAGAAATATAGGATTCAAATTTGAATTCGAAAAGTTCCAAACTTACCATTTGATTGCAACCTCAAGGCCCGTTCGCACGATGGGCGAATGTGCAGTGAATTGGAAAACTTGATAAATTTGCAGCATATTTCGCTCGAGTTGAAATGTGTTCAACTTTTGCGAATTCGCATTGCGAATATTCGATCTGACGTCACAAATTCGAAAGAATGATTTTGTGACCTCAAGTTTTATTTACCTTTCTTTGTGTACTCGAGGCGCTTTGTCCCACAATCGAATAACATTATTCGAGCGACTGTCGAACTCACTCTGTACATTGCTCTGATCACTCGAACTAAACTATTTTTCCTCAATTTATACTCATAGCTTTGGAGAGACATTTGGTGCGGGTTGCCCGTCGCTAAAGTTCATTTGATTCCGAGTGATAAATGAATTGCCCGAGCGCAGTCGGGGAAAGTATTGCACGACGAGGAAATTACGGTTCCTTGAAAATTAATCTCCTCGGAGAGCACACTCACAGCGATAACGTGTAAGACTTATCTCGAGGTTGTGTTGACAATGAAATTTGAATTCGATTCGGTCCAGCATTTTCCAATTTCAGTGATGCCTTCGTTGGACAGTTAAAACGTGCCCAGGGACAAGAATGCATCGTTCAAAGTAAGGTTCTGTGACAGATCCTTTAGGATCAAAAACCTGGCCAAATTTTGTAACGCTAGCCTTTTCTTTGACCAATAAGTGAAAAATAAGTCTCAGCATGGTGCTGGGAGTTACTTTGACTAATGATTGCATGTATAAGTACTCTCGTTGAATGCTCTGCAAACAAAAATTTTAACACGATTGGAATTATTATTGTTTGTTAGCTATCAAGATGGAAATTTCAACATCAATGCAAACGGTATCCCTATAACGCAGTTCTGTAGTTCACTTCTTAAAATCGCATGCAGTGATGTGAGCTTTCCTGAATGCGTGTGCTCAGATTTGTGGAGAGCGGAGTAAATTTTCGCCGTTCAAATGGAGGCATATTCATATTGATTTGTGTGACAATTTTCGCAATGAGCTCGACGTCTGAAGACAACTGTTGAGAAGACAAGAAACTAGTGTCCCTGTAGTCTTTTATGGTGTCAAAATGCCCCACCTAGATGGAGATCAAAATGGAAAATAATGGAAAATCTGTGGAATCGTCGACCGAAGGGATTTCTATTTAACTTGAATCAAAGATGTGGAAAACATGGGATGCTGTGTGTTGTCAATATAGTTAAGCACTCGCCCAGTGTCGACTCACATCACTATGTTCAAGTCAGAAGTGGAACTTGAATGCTAAGCTGTCGGTTCCGCTGATGAAAGTGGTGACGCTCCATTCAGCAACCCCATCGGGGGGAACACGGAGAAGCTTGGGCGGAACGGTTGGTTACCGCGTCCATTAGAATTCTCTTTGGAACCATGCTGTAGGGACTAGGAACAGACGACAATAATAAAATGCACGTATACCAAGCTAAGGGAAGGATGACCCGACACTTGCCATGTTCAAATGTTAGTCCCTGTTTATTGGTCAAAGGGAATCCGTTACCAGATAAAAAGACACCCTCTTTTGTTTATTCATAGACCTCATAGAAATCGCGTGACACTTCGCAGTGCCGTTTGGAGGCAGTCAGCGGAAACGCAAAGTCCCGCCCACTGCCCTGGTAAGACCCGGTCAAACAGGTAAATGAATCAAAATCACCGTCTCTGCCTTCGCAGGTACTGAACTTTTACAAAAGGGTTAAGGAAGGTAACGATAATGGCAAAGTATGTCACCCATTAAAAAGGGCACAAAAACTTCAGTCTACAGGCTGAACTGGAACTCATGATTAGGAACCTTAAATCTCGACTTTGACGCTGCATACCGACGCCACTGCACTCCAGCTCAAGTGAGTTGCTTGAACAAAGCAGCGTTGTTCCTTAAGGTTTTTATCCAGTCACGCGGTACAATTTCCCCTGCCTTATGCATATGACCACTGGCGGATTCAAAGGGGGTTGAACGGGGACCACCACCCCCTCCCCCAAGAAGGGACGAAGCTTTTTTTCAGTACATTAAGAGGAAGGCGATTTTCCGGAATGGTGTCACTTCCCTTCCTTCCCATAAAGCATATGACAATTTAGCCTCACTCATGAAAGATTGAATTAAGAAATTCCCAGGTTTCCCCCCACCCCCAATCAAAAACTTGGCCCACTGAAAACATTTGTTCTGGATCCATTAATTGTTGAGTATGACTCAACATCAGCCTGCACAAGGCACCCGATAAGCCTCATTTCGAGCCTTATCTTGGAACATGCGGTCACAAGGTTTTTTATTCAAGGGGAAGAGAAAGGGGCTGAAATTGCCGAGAGTCAAATAAATAAGCCTTTGCGAGTTAAATTTGAATAAGATCTGGTCCACTGAGTTCTTTAAATTGACGTGAACATAACAATTTGAATTCTCCATACTAAAACCACTGTTGCTATACCTCGTGATTAGGAGCAAGCTTTTCCTTAGTTACATAAGAGATGCCTTGCAGCAATAAACTGTTCTCAATGGATAAGAAGGGCGCAAAGGAACCAGTCCATTCCAGAGATGGTAGTCGCTAAGCAAAAGCTTGCCCCGAATCACGACGTATAGCAACAGTGTCTTTAGTCTGGGGAATTCAAATCGTTATATTTATGTGCAATCAGATAACACGGTGTACCAGATTTTATTCAAATGTAACTCGCAAATGGCTTATTCTTGCCCAAACCTACGTATGCACACAACTATTTCCATTCAGCACCAGGGTAAATACAAAGTAGTAATGCTTTGTAGGAAACGATGCCTAGTTACGTAAGCATATACTGAACGTGCTGAACTGAGAATCTAAACGTATTAAATGTAAAAAGCCAATGTCCACCAGGGCATGACGTTTGGAACTGAATGAACGCGAATAGTTTTACAAAGAGGTATAGTTTGTTGTGCTTTTTGACCGATGGACAAGTCAGTAACTGTGTTTCTGACTCAGAATTGTCCGGAATGGCTCTTTATTTTGCGGAGTGCTATCATGACGCTTAGATATTCAACTTCGTCTTCCAATGCCACCAATGTTGCTAGCAGGGCAAAAGAGACAATATGTTGAATACAGGAAAGAAAACAGTGAGTGGCTCGTGACAAGTTCGAGTTTATCGGGGACGAACGAGCCAAAGAACACCGGGATATTTTTACCTGACGTCCGTGAGCGAGTTAACAACCTAATCTACCCTGTTTTGCCACAGTAGAAGGAACGTGAACTGTCCCACCCACTCTTCGCACGTTAGGCAGTTCGATCCAGCAGCCAAAAAGGTAAGCAAAATACAAGGAAAGAACAGTTGAACTAATATTCTGTGTGCATGTGGAACGGTACCGTTCCTAGATTTAATTGGGTTTCCGAATTCGACGAATGCATCTCCGTTGGATATCAAAAGTTGCTTGTCTGTTTTAGTTGTTTTATGAACAGGTGTCCCATTGTAACGTATAAGAGGTTTATGTCACATAATACGTATTAAAAATCTTTGTTTTTGTCTAATCTCGTTTATAAGAACTGCTTGACCAAAGCCTGAGATTCTGCATGATGAATGGACGGTCTTTAGGACCGCAAGTTGCATATGAGATAGCAGTACGCATACATCATTTCTGATCTTCTTTTAGGAAAGGGACTTTCTTTATTTTTACAAAGTAAGGGAAATGCTTAGATATAACTTAATATTTCTACGTTGTCTGAACACTCGAAGATATATTTTTGACCTTCACAGGTGATAAATTGTTTAGTCGCTCAACTGGGTCCTTGCAGACTCCGTCTGGTCAATTCTGTAGATTCGAACAATATAGATTTGCATTTCTCAGTTCACATCTTCCAGGAGAGGAAGTAAATTAATCGAAAAAAAATGGAGTCGAAGAAAGGAAGGTGCCATGTAGATTTTCCATTATCCACAGGGACACACACAAGATTTTAATTCCATTATCACAGTGTGAATGAGAGACAACTCATAACTCTGACAAGAGGGGGAAACGGGGACGCCCCGCAGACATGCAACAAAGCAACTGCGAGGAACACGGAGCAATTGCGATGAAAAATGAAAACTGGTCCGCACACGGTGAAGCAATCGTTAACATCATCTTGTTCATGGTCAATCACGAAGAGCCGCACTGCTTGTAATTCCATTATCACAGCCGGTGTAGAAAACCAATTTCAGCATGTATATGGGATAATAATATGCGCCTTCCCGCACGGTACAAATCGCTTTTTTTCGCCCTTGTTTTCGTTACTTCAAATTTACAATGTTCATGACCGGAAGGTACAGAACAAAATAGCATGAATTCGACCGCTCCTGTTCCAGGCTGCTCGATGGGGTGTTAATGAACCATAGCTATGCTTCGTATTTTTCGCCCCTGAGGAAGTCAGCGCCTCGTTATACGGTGAGGGTTGATGGTGACAAGGTGCGTTGGCTTCTGTGATACGTAATCACTCGTGTTGTTCGAGCCAAAATACATGACAGGAGTTCGTTCTGGGATGTCGCACATGTTGCTATAGCTACCGCGATGCACGACTTCTTTGATGGGTTGTGTCGGTAAAGTGAGTGAAAAAAAACCCGAGTTGAGTCATGAGTTGGGGATGTTCTCCGAATGTGGATTGTATTCTGTGTCGAGCAAGTCTCTTACGCTGTCTTGCTAAAGGGACATTCAACATAACAGTCGAAAAGCACACTTATCGCAATTGGCTACGGGGTTTACCAGGGGTGGGCAGCCGAGCATTAAATGTTGAGATTAGTTTCAAGTAGCGTAGGGCGGAGTGAAGTAACGCCCTAGACATTCGTCATTCTGTGCGAATACCCCGGTTCTTCGACAAGCCAGACGACAACGTGGCGCGAGCCTCGTACGTACTGCACAACCAAGGCATACCATATTTACACAGCACCTGATGTGTTGCATAATCGTGAACACGGAGACCTGGAGAAATTTGCACACGCACACTGCCCGTTCTCTACGTTTGGCATTAACACTCAGCGATAATGGAACACGTGTCTTTCATCCTGCATCGCTTGGGATCGATTTCTGAAAAGCAGATAAAGGTTGTTTAATATTCTTTCTTTAACCGACATCTTTGCTAGCCGTGAATTGACTAAACAGTCCTCGGGGAACATTGATTTTGCGGGGCCACATGCCTGATGGGTTGAGTGATAACTTGCACGAGTGAAATACCTTCTCAAAAACCTACCGTTGTCGGGCCGTCAACCGCGCTGATGAGCCGTCAACCGCGCTGATGGCCCGACAGTCGATGTCTAGCTTGCTCCACTTTATGGGCCTTATTCTGGTGTAAATCGATGTCTGGTTTATGACAGCAGAAAATTAGGTTCGAACTGGTGCGATAATGGACCGCTGCGCATTTGCCGCCGAAGGGATAGGCCTATATCATTAATTTTGACGATGAGTTTAAAGGAGAGAATCACGAACAAAATGTGTGCAGAACTTCTCACTCAATCATGAGTTCAGCTTCGTAGCAACTGCTCAGTAGCCATGCGAACTTATAACACTCGCACTCCTCAGTTGTTCCTAAGTTGTTACACTAACTTCATTAATCATACTCATCAGAAATACCACAAGCTGCAACTCAAACTCTTAATGCCATCATTTGGCAATGTTATGATTTTTACAGCACGGTTTGCTACGAAACGAACTACAGGTGCAAGGATGTAGTTCGCAATTTGGCAAGCAATCTTTTCCTAGGACATATTGGCGAATGGATAATTGAGTATGACTCTATAACATTTCAAGTTCTCCCAAATAAAACCATGTAGGAATAAGAGTATGAACAGCAAAAAATAATGAACAAGCGAACATACAAGATCTCGCAGGTGTTGGTTACGTCGTGAACCAACTATGCAACCATCCTGACGCACAGAATGATCAAAGATCATTATTCTGATAACAGTATCTAACAATTTGCCATTAAATTCACCGCGATGACGGACGCAAATCCCATGCAGTCATACCAGAACGATTCATACATGGCGCGAAAGCGAACACAAACGTGAATTTGTGACGTCAGTTCGATATTCGCGCAGCAGATTCGCAGATGTTAATTTTAACACATCTCAACTCGAGCGAAATTTTTCTGCAAAGATTTTTGGGGGTCAAATTCGCTTCGTTTGAAATTCGCATGTTGTGAACTGGTCATTAGGCTGTGTCCTAAAATTATCTAACAGTCTACGATAATGGCTGCGGCCAGTTCCCATTGTGTGTAATTTTAAGCCAGAGCCAAGTGATTCGGACGCGGTCTTACAGTCCCCGTTGGAGTCTTTAGCGAACTGATGTTCAAAACCGAACAGAAAGATATCATATAAACATCATCCAACAAATGTATGTAAATGTATATGGAGGGTTTGCCTTGCTTACATCTTGCAGGGTAATGCTCAATGGAGGCTTCCCTGTGAACAAAGGAACTGGCCTGTAAGATGGCTACCATGCAAAACCTGAAGCCGAGTTTCCTAGCCTACTTTCGATTGACGTCACGGGTGTGGAAGGTCAATGCCCGTCGCGGCAGGTGTACCGCGCCACCGTGACGAACTCTGCGGCATTTTCTTACGAGGCCTCCGCGCAGCGCGTGTGCCTTTCCGAAGCCTCATTGTTGTCCTCACCTGTCTTTTGAAAACAGAAAGCCGTTCCCAGTGGCCCCAAGATCAGCATACAGACTGTTTGGCTTTCCTCCCCTATGGTCCCTGATTGTATCCACCGATGCAAAATTCTTCATAATAATAAAAAAATTAAATTGGAAAAAAGCAATCCAGTTTCCTGGGCGCGGACTGCTCCAAGCTAGCAACAGGACGCCAGGCCCGTCTCGTCTATGTAATTAGCCGGCGAGCGGGATAAACATGGGACCCAACCGAGAGTAGCCCGCCTGGACTTATTAGAAGTTGTCATAATAAAGAAAAAGCTGCGAGCCTGGCCATTGAGCCTTGTTAAAGGCGAACTGGTCGGTTGACCAGCGGCTGTCCGGCTATGTTAGCTGCGTTGCTGATATTCTCTCATTTTATACAGCTTACCTATAAACAATGAAATTGTACAAAAAAAAGTAATCGATATAAAGTTGTCATTTTTTTTCAGTCATGCCTTGCTGTTTCTATGGTGGACTTATTTTGCTTCAAGGCTCCCATATAACTCAAAATCTTCACAGGGCTAGGTCGTCACACATTCACGAATACGTTGATATAAAATTAAACAAACGTAAACCCAGGGCGTGCTTTGAGCAATACGTCTACCTGTACTTATAACCATCAAATCTTATTCTACTCGAATACCCAGAATACCAATCAAAGTCTCATAAACTAAAGTACCCTGTTGGGATTTCCGTTCAGTGGATCGGAAAAGACAGTGGAGAAAGGAAAATAATTGTTTCATGGATCACAAATATAACTACACTGTACGTTGATTTATCACCGGTATCGCTACTGAAGCTTCACGCCCAGGGGCTGTGTGATCTTTGATATAATGCAGTCCAGTGTATATCGCTGTCACACTGCCTTAATTTATGCAGCTAATGGAACGGTGGGCTTTTATTTTTATTAACAAAACCATTAGTTGTTAACCTTATTCGCAGCGCGACACAGGAAATATACCAACAAATTCTTTTCCTGCTCTATTTCTTTCTATGCATGTCCTTTTTTACAGCACGTCAAGGTAACGGGTATGTTATTTTTAAAGGTACTGATCTTTCTGTACTCATTATTTGCGCCTTTTTCCCACTAATATGGCAGAAAATATTGCTCGCAGATTTTTGAAAATAATCGTCCGGGCCTTTAGCTTAATCTTTATTCCCAATCTATGGCTGCACATACTCAAATTACAAAACCCATGGCAGCTGACATAATAATTCGCTGCACTTCTCTGTGGATGATTGCAAACCTCCTACGGGAATTTTAATCCGTATTTTGCACATCACTGCCATCTGCTCTCGGATTTCCCCCAAAAGAGAGAAAAGACAAGAACGCCGAGGCACATATAAAGCAAGATATGAGACGGAGAGAACCCCCCCCCCTGAATTGTTTTCAGACATCCAGGGGTGATGCGCTAGGTGACAATGGTGTGTATGGTGATCGCACGTGTGGGGTACCCCTCTATTTCATTTCTTACTGGGTACACCGAGGCTTATAGCAAGCTGTTGCAATAAATAAAGCTTTCAACTTGGAAACTGACTTGACGGTATTCTCCAGGGACGGACGGCTTTGGTGTCTTGTAAGGATTCCTTGAGTTTCAGCCGCTGGCACAAGGAAGGCCGGCGCTGTCTCTTGTAGCTCCAGCACCGTCGCATCTGCAAATTGCAGATGTCAGTAATTTCCAATCCGCAATTTTTCATGTTGTTCATACCTGTCTGAAAGTCACCAAAACGTGCGTTCTGATGGCTCGTCAACAAGGGGGAGAAGAGGGATGTCTGACAAAAACGTCACATCTATTATTCACCTAAAGACCTTGCTGTGGGTGAATAATTGATGTGATATGAGACACTGGGAAAATTGTCAGAAATGATGACTACTAGAACCCATGTGGACGTGGAGTCATTTTCCTTTTGTTTACGAAGATTAGCAAGAAGCGAAAACTCGCTTCCCAGATTTCTGCTGTACATTTGGGCTCTTGCGACTTCAGAGCCGTTGCCCTCTGGCAGTAAAAGTTTCTTACCCGATGTCGAGTTTATGTAATTTACTTGCATGAACAGCAGAAGTGTAGTATTTATTACTAGAGTCACGCCTCGTTGTTTATATGGTTTCAGCATTAAAAAAAATCCATAATCCGACTTGAGCAGAAGCACCCCCTCATCGGTTAAAAAGAGCTCTGTTGATGGGGAGTGTTTATTTGGTTGGATACGACGCGACCGCATTCATAGTCGTTCGTGAACGAGCGAAGTGCAGACCCCACCAAAGGAGCCTCCGTTGCTAGGAAGATTGCACCCTGTATTGGTCGTGCTCGGCGCCCATACCTCATCTTCATGAACTCACCAACCCATCGGAATTTTACTTCACACTTTAATCTCCATGCATAGTTTCCTCAACAATATTTAACAATGGATTGCAAAATAACCGTTAGCGATGTAACATGTTCCTGTATTGGTCAGCGCTTGTATGATGCAATTAATATCAAGTCATAATAGTAAACCAACGTTGCTCCCAAAACTCGCTGTTTTGTGCCTTCGCCTGAATATGCAATATTCCCTTTCTAATTTTTCATGTATTTCAGCCCGGATCAACGAACTTCAGAGCGGCAAAGCTTACGAACGCAGTTTATAGAAACGCAACACTGGACAGATTTCTTATATAAATGTAAATTTTACTCTTTTATCAAAAATTTTAATCAAGTTGAGTACCGGTACGCTCAAGAGCTTAAGTATGAAGTGCCATCATTTCTAATTCTTAATTTCTTTTCCCTACAGCATGGGATGTAATCAGTGTTTGTCATGTTTGCTGCACGTGGGTGTGTTTTGTTCTGCATTTTTTATTTGCTAAGGATCAAATATGCACAGGGATTTGCCCTTTGGGTAGAAAACGAAAATACAAAAGGCAGGAACGGCCTGTTGATAGTGTTTGTCATATCGAGCGTTTTATGCACGACGCCATTTCTTTCTGCGCAGTCGGCGTCCCTGTTTTTGTTTGTTTGTTTGTTTGTTTGTTTGTTTTTTGGGGTTTTTTTTGTTTTTTGTTTTTTAGAATTCGCTGATTGTCTAAACTGATGATCTCTCCATTTTGTCCACGCTGGCCTCGCAGGACGCATTAGACGCTTTCCGAACGTCTTTGAAATTTCTGTTTCGGGTCAGCGTGAAAATGCCTGTGTTATCGCATGCTTATCGTGGCTCACTTTTAAGCTGTGCAAATACCGATAGAACAGCGTATTACAAAAGAGGTTATCTTGTAGTTCTGTTCTGGGGCTCTGTGGTTCTGCTGCAACAAATCATTATGGGCTTCAGACGTTTATTTGTTTGGAGAGTTTATTTGTTTATTTTTTCCTTTCTTGTCTTGTTAAGTTGTTTGTTTTTGTCTCTTTCTTTACTTTTATTTTCGAGCACTATAAAAATGGTGCTGGGACGAACCCGCAGAAGGAATCGTTGTTTTGATTTCACCAAAACACGTGTCCATAGTTTCGTGTTTGAACTGAAGGGGATGGGCATGTTATAAATTTTAAAAAAATTGCCCAGCCATGGAAATTTGAAAAGCGGAAGCACCAAATAACACAAGGGGGCATTATTTATGATACATGTGCACCTTTTTATGATTACACTCCTGAATCTTACATTAAATCCACCTGAATTCCATTGCCAATCCCCCTATATACCCCTACCCCAAGCGATTTACGCCCCTGGCTGCCATTTATAAATATCTTTTAACTAGCAGGACAGATCTCATTATTTTGCATTGGTATCAAATTTGGGGAGCTTGGGAGCAAGACATGTACATGTCCACGAATCTTGTTTTTTGACACAAAAGGTACATATTGCTATACGTGTACAAAGATTAATTTCCCCTGTGCTATGTTGTGCGAATCTTGTTTCATTTCCTAACACATTTGTATACTCCTAATACCGAAACCTGATCTACCTTAATGTTGCAATAAGTTCAGTGCCATCATTATGCCACTATGATTACCAAACCTTTCAACTTAGCTGTAATGAATAGGCCTGAGCTCTGATGACAAAATACGCTGCCAGCTGTTTGCTGTACTCATAAGAAAAGAACCTTTGTACATTTCATTCGCTGAGACAGCTTCAACCTCGCAATATGATTGACTTGCTGCCTAATTGGAGTCATCATGATTACCGTAATGACTGACACCACTGTAACTTCGTAACACCCTCCCCAGGTACGCACATGCACTTACCTCATTTGCAGGAAAATCGTTCCGTTGCTAGGCGCACTGCTAACAAGAAGTTTGCTCAAGTTGTTTGTCATTTTTCGAGACATCTTCCTGCAGCTGAGCAAACGGTGGCCATGTTGACAGACCGCAAGGAAATGGCACAAGTAGATTAAGGATACACATACATAACGCCTTGAATTCTTGTGTCGCTAAAGACTGCTCGTGGAGAAGTCTAACTTCGGGAGGCAGGAAATAGGTGACCGCGATTTAGCTCCATGTACTGCTGTCAGATGGTGTGACCCGTTATCGAGGAAAAACCTCCGTTTCCAGGAAGATAGACGTTAGAAAATACCGGTAAACAGTTGATGAAGGATACCGTAGGGCATCAATTATTGTGGGATGTTAGAAGACAATTATTATTGACTGATGATAACAACTGTGGGATGTGCCCACTTACTGCGACATGGTGAATGTAATGAGGTTGAATCCTGGTTTAGGTCAATTTTTCTGATTATGAAGTTCGCCATTATACCAACGTGTATTGGTTGATATCTGTCCCTTGAGACAATACTTTTATACATTGCGTAATGCTTTGCACTGCACTCACGTATGAGGTCTGTGTTTCGTTGATGTTTTCTTTGTTGACACTGTGAACGGCCTGGATGCGATTTCACATGGATGTGATCTTGGTATAATCCAATATCACATCCACGCTACCAGAATCACATCTGAGCCAGATTTCACATCCATAAAAGTCCAAAATCACAGCGTGAGTTTGATTTTAACAACATAGGTCCTAATCCTGAATGGGATTTCTGGCTCGGATATGATTTTGGATAATCCCTGCCAAGATCAAATTCTAGGTTCAATATCACATCCACCCAAACACCAGTTTTGTTGGGACATCACACCCAGGCCGTTCACAGTGCGAGAATCTTTCGAAGACTGTCTCACAGAGCGTTGAACGAAACGTTTGGTTTGTTGAAACTCCTGTTGTCCAAACAGTTTTATGAGTTAGCCCCTGATGTGTATTAGTGTCAACCTGTTATAGGGCAGTCCACATATTTTCATATACTTGTGTAATTACTGCCGATTTTAGCATGACATTGGTAGACTTATATCCCCTGAACATTGGCCTTGCTTATAGCAGACAGAAAGCTGTACGGACGGACAGGTATTGTCGAATGTAATTGCTCAGGACAAGATTACGGAAATACACATCGGTGCGGTTCGCAAGAGTTCACTTGTATCGCTTTGATTTTTTTAAACATCATTTGCAATTTCACATTCACCACGACCAGAATTCTTTGTTGATTGCTATAATGTGATTTCAACGTATGCAGTGCGATATTCAATTCCTTATTTTCCCTCTCGGCAGAGCTTGTGCTTTGCACGTACAGAGGAGGTCACACACTTCGGAAATTCTCGCTAAATTAAAATGTATTCTGTCTCTCTTCACCACGCATAGAAACGAGACCAGAAGTAGATGCATGAGCACGTTGGTTTGTTCTGTTCATTCGATGCGATGACGGAGCTCAATCCCGAAGCGTAATCGGCGTTGCGGTGCGGCTTCCGAGTCTTAAAAGAATCACAGAGAGTGTTTAAAAAAATCATTACGCCCGACTTGCAAGGGAAAGTACAGCGTCGGAGGTAATTGCCACACTGCGAAGTGAGCACGCTTCGGAAATGGCTTCTCATTTAGTAACACAAAACGTGCGGTTTTTAAAGCTCATTCCATACGTTCCCGGAGCCGATGTAATTCCTGCTTCCGATAGTAGCGAAGTGAGGTCGAATTAGCCCGAGTGAAAGAAATGGATCATTTGGGACACCGCCTCAGGAATGATGTGGCAGATTTTTACATTATACTGCATTAAACTTTCAGAGTGAGCCGTTTATCCGTACACTAGGTTTCAAATCTTGCTTTGCGTTGGATATTGTGCCTGTTTGGCTTTTACGACTGCACATTCCCAAAGGACAATTCACAACGTTGGGCATGCGCATACAAACCGCACTAAAATTCCGCCTCTGTAGAATGATGTCCCAAATCACTGTTGGGGGTGTTGTAATTTGTCTTTTTTTCCTGATTTGTTGATCATTAGTGTAAAACTAAGTTGTCACTTTTCTGGTTTTGCCCTGTGATTAAATTAGGGCCTAATTCTTTCAAATCATGTATTTTCACAAGAGACAAACATATCAAAGTTGAGTCGCGTTCAATGTGCATTTTCTTAAAATGTGGTCATTCTTTGTCTGCTTCGGTACAATAGTTTTCTCTCAGGTCTCTTTGATTTCCAAAACAAGGTGTACCCGATGAGTTTAAATATGAGCCTCGAGTCCGCTATGGCAGCGGAATATCGAATTTTGGATTTGCTGAATGCAATCAGATAGAAGAAAATGCGAGGCGAGAACCAGGAAGTTTATGTTTATAAAAAATATGACGGAGATAAACTAGTTCATCACAATCACTCTGGTTGGTAGTCTTCTCACCGAAGTACTTTTCTTGACTCAGACTGAATTGCGGGTATAAGTAGGTTGGTAAAAGGCGTGACCTTTTTTTCCATTTAACAGGCCAAGTGTGTATTGCACAGAAAACTGTTCTTAATTTAGCATAATCCATTTAAACCGGGTTGTAGATTATGTCCCTTACATTTTCTTAGTCACATATGCATACGTAATTTTAAAGGGGAAATAAGTACTTTGATTAATATTATTTAAACTAGAACTTTCATCTACACCCCAAGTTGGCGCTTAGAACAATTATTGACTAATACACATACCAATACCTATAGTGAAATGACCCCTCCGAAACAAAACAAAACATAGAATCTAGCAAGAAATGTCCGCCCCGAGCATGAAGTGTACCCCCAAGCGGCAAAAAAGACAGGTGGTAGTTTACAAATACAGCATGGATTGAGGGGAAGTAAATTTTTTTTACCATACTTCATAAATATTCAAACAGAAATGTCACGTTATACCCACAGACGCCATTGTTGTTTCTCAGCTGCTAAACCCTAAATTTCCATGTAATGATAGTGGAGTGGGTGCATAGAAATAGGGTTTCAATCGTCTGGTGCTGACATACGTTCTGGGTCTTTACTGTAATAGTTATTAGGATACAACTCCAGACTGGTGTCGTAAAAATTACATGACACAGACTACATATTTACGCAGCGGGTTCCAGATTTTTTGATGCTACCAGAAAAAAAACTACCTCACGGCAGCGAGGTGGATACTCACTCATTTCTACTTCCCAGACGCAAGGTGGAATCGGCCAATGACGCGCTCCGAGGTGTAGTAATAAGTTTTCCAAGCGGGTTCTTCCACACGTTCTACGTGTCTTCAAAGACCATTATTTTAAGTTATAAATTCGTTACTCGCACTCAGCGTGCTACGCGTCAAACACACCATCGATACCATTATCAACGCGCGCCTAGTATGTGGTGAGTACCAAAAAACACACCTTCTTTTGTTCCGTTCGGAGCGGTTACACCAAATCGTCAGGAAATTGGACAAGACTAACACTGGGGTCAAGAGCAAAGAACATTGATAAAAATAGAGACTGTTAGAAGAAGGGTAGAAAAACGAATCATGACATCTGTACCAAAATAATAAAAGCTTACGCAGAAGTAGAGACAGCTTGAATGAGCTCAATCATGCATGTGAGTCCCGGGCAAGGGGGTATATATCCCCCGGAATCAGCCCCCCAACACACCCACACACACCTTTTGTAGTTGGCAATTAAAATTTTAAAGGATTTTGAAGACTTTTGCAGACTTCCAACGACTGAATACATTCAACACACTCAAAACAGGGGAAAAAATTAAAAAGCCATATTATATGCCAGATGAGTCAGCCCCTCCCCCTGCTTTTCGATTTTTCGTGGCCAAGCAAATCATCCCCCCACCTTTCCCCTTCCCCCTAATCTCTGGCACAATTTTACACCACTGAGCACAATTGTAAACCAGAAACATCCGCTTTAAACTACGGTACAGCGGCATGAACAGGGTCAAAATATGAACATCCGAACCAACAAAACGCTCACGAACAACTCTCTGCATAAAAGATTTTGTCGAAAAATCGATCTTACTGAGACACGCCGCACAGCGAACGCTCCCCGCACAAAACAGGGAATGTACTTTTCAGCACTCAGCAGCAGATCGAATTGCAATTTTCAGAACAAACGATAAGAGATTCAACCTGCAGTCAGGAACGAACCCAGCAAGACAGCGGAAACCGAGAAGGTGAACTCCATCCTCCAGGGATAACATAAACAGAGAAGAGGGGAGAATTGGGAAGGAAGGACGCTGAAGGAGATAACTAGTGTAATAGAAAGCTCAGCCTGCAAAGGAAATGCGATGGATGATGGCTAAGTCAATAGGATTAGGATTAAAGAGGCAAATGACAGAGGAGTTATATGGGGGAGGGGAAACGTCGGTTGTATATCCAATCGATTAACAGTCATAAAGTGCATCCAGACACGGTGTCGTCCTCTGAGTGCGATGTTTTCCCCGTTCTCTTTTCTTGAAAGTGTAGTACAATTGCATTTGGTTTAATTCTCTATTAAGATTTGTTCGGTATTGTCTGCAGCTTTCACTGCTGATTAGTCTGTATCATCTGTTTGCTGTTACCTGACTTTTTTGGCCGGAGTCTTTACTTTCCTTCCCACGTGTTTGTCTTTTACTCTCGGTGCGTGTTTATGTCAAGCTGGGTGTAGTTTGCAGGGTTTGTTGTGATGAAGTTGTTTTCTGTGTGACTGGAAATGGGTGTTTGTCAGCTCTTGGTATCATTCCATGTATCTGCGTGTTTTGCTTGCTTTCTGTGAGCTGTTTGCCGATCTCGGTCTTCTTGTTTGTTTGCAGGGGACAATATCCGCTCATCAATCTTACTTTCAGTATAGTACACCCGATTGCATATTTTCTGTGTATTACCGCTGCGGTCTGTACGTTTACGATCAAACTACTTGTTGGACTATCGAATGTCGGGTACGGTTTGCACATATATTGTCGATGATTAGTCACAGGTTTATCGATTATGTACAGGGTAAAAAAGACCAGGCATCCGCGTTATGCGCGTAGCCTATATGCACTTTGGAAATTTCTCTCTATCCGCAATAGATCACTGCTTGTCGACTTTATTGTCCGTCGTCATTGTATCCATCGATCCATTGTCACTCACTTTCAATTTGCTGTGTGTCGGAACAACAATCGATCAATTTATATAGCGTCAATTCTCACCTGTCCGTCAAGATCCATTGCCGATCAGTCATTTCGATTGTCTGTCACTAATTTGCATGCCTGCCACTGTCTGTCTATCACCTTCAACTAAGGTACTACATGTATATACCGCGTATCCGCACAACCTTTCGAGAGCCTCATTGAACACTTTCTGTGCGTGGAGAATACCTCCAAGCAATTCGTGATCACTCGTCAGCGCCTCCCGGCACATTCAAAGAAAATAGGTCTCTGCCTCCAGACCGATCAATAATTGTTTTGTTTTTTTGGGGGGGGGTTTGTTTCTTTTTTTTCATAAATAATTCCGTGTTAGCCGGGAAGGGATTTAACCCAGGCAAAAACACGCTGCGTGAACGCGTTGGAGCTCTTGTTTCTCACTCCGTTTTCTTCTTCTTCAGCCATTCCACTCGATAAGCAAATGGGATGAATAACATGCTGCACACCGTTTGTTCCGAGTGTGAATTTTTTACCACGGCGCACACAAGCTTGTAAGTAGTTGGCTAGCCAAGGGATGTCATCTTATACTACGGTGTGTCCCGTGGAGTGGTTTTCGTGGCGAGTAAGCGATGACTTCTGGGGTCGAGGATGGATCAGGTTGTCATTACCATCACTGGCTGTTTCTCATTATCAGCACCGTGACTTGGTGCGGTCAATTGCTTCTACGACCTCCGATTTATTTGTGAAATCAACTTGGGAGGGGTCCTTGTCAGTGTATCATACGGTCACTGGAGCTCGCTCCGACTGAACTTCTCATGCAAATAGATTCCAAGCGACCCAGGGTGCTAGTTAATCGCAGCCTTTTTAAGAAACACCAAGGCTTTTGATCGGAATGGTTGTCAGCTGACTCTATCGCGTAAGGTAGATGCCTGTTCAAGCGCTACATCTGCACTGAGTTTGCAGGTGCGATTCCACAAATAATAGGGGAGGGGTCCACGCAGGTTCATTATATTATGTTGGGTGCTCGTTGGGGGCTGGTAAGTTATCTTCATTAGAGGCTTCAGTTTGAACCAATTATGTTCAGTGACAGTAAAGTCACAGCAGCGTCCAGCGTAATCAAGGCAAATTGAGTGGGAGTAATTAAAGGTGATGACTTATCACTCAGCAATATCATACTTGATCACAAGATCAACTTAATGGTTAACACTGCAGAAACTGTACGTGGTGCTACATTGGTTTTAATTTAACACCCTTGCTATTAAATTAACACCTAAGCGTTTTTTTCAGTGAAGGTATATTTTGAGAAGCATAAAAACGTTATAGTCTTGTCCAGTATCCCCATTAAATAAGAGTAGCTTCTCCGATCGGCTACTTAAAGGCAAAGAGATCTGTCCCTATTGTTTTCGAGCTTTGGGAAGAAAAAGATGGTCGTTTGAATTGATTGAAAAGACGCGTGAATCCCGTTTGGCTTTGTATCCATACTGCGTCATTAAACTTCTTCGACTTCACCATAGACAGTTCTCGAGGTTGAGCATTGTCTGTGCATATACCTGGCAATAACAGTGACTTTAGGGGAGGCCAACTGGCTACAGACAGCTTTGCATGGCGTGCACGCGACCTCAATTTTTCAACAAGTACCTGCTAGCCACTACAGTGCATTAGTAATGGCACTAATGGAAAGAACTGGGTCGGGGATTTGCGTGCGATCGACAGCATTTTTCGACAGGGTGAAGGTTTACACAGATAACAAGAACAGGTTACGACCAAAACACTACAAAATTAGGTCAAAAGTAAGAACCCTTTGACCTGATTTTGTTTTTTGTTTGTCTTTTTATAGAAAGATTATGACCGGATGTATCAAAAACGTCAATGCCTTGGATTTAAGGTTCTACGTACAGATGGTTCCTCTTTGAATGTTGCACATACAGATACATAGATGACTGAGTACTGTTAACCTAAAAGCCCGGAAAAAAAGCTCAGGTTAAGGCGATTCATCTGATGGTCTGGTTGTTATGCTCAGTTTGGTACCTTTGAATTACAGGATCACAAAGCCCCAGCGATAAGTCTGCTGCCACCAAGAGTCGTGAAAAGGACAGCGGAAAAATTATATTCCAGGGAAAGAAAAAACACGTTTCTTTCTTGTTCTTGTCAGCGAAATTGTCTAGTGCCTGTCAGTCGCCGTAAAGCGACCCCAATCTACTCTAGCTCAACCCTCGTTCGCAACACTATCCCTTCAATCAGCGTGTGATCGTATAGTCCCGGTATCCCAGAAAAACAGGAATTGGTCCATGATAACAGAAGACTTATTTATGAATGATTAGAAGCAGAATCCGAGTTTGTTTCTCTTCCCGATGCGGGTTCAATGACTCGGCTTGTCGTATGCAGTCCTTCCGGGAATAATGTTTATCTCGTCTGTCGGCTCGGGTCCCTCCCCGCGTGGGACAAGAGGCTCCAGGGGCATATGTTGTCAAAATGACTTTAATTAACTCGGGTCCTTTTATGCCGGCTGTGTCTCCCTGGATGGTATTGCCCTAGGACGAACCCGCCGGATTGGCTACCAGCAAAGCATCTTCGGTTACTCCACTTTGTTGGATTTTGTGGATGGAAAGAAAATTATCTCGTTAACTTCCGTCGTGGTGTGTTTCCCATAGTGACACCATAGGGATTTAGAATAAACACAGGAAATTAAGATCTCGTGTAATCTGCTTCATACACATTTGAAACAAAGACATAAAAAGGGGAAAATCATTGAAGTGACCTTAAATCTACAAAGCTGGTACATGTAAATGCTTTTGTGGGTTGTAGTAGAATCTTCCCAGAAATATTTAAGAAACAAAGATGGCAACATCACATGTTGGAACCTTTACAACAAAATAATCAAACTGCAACTTGTAAAAACAAAAAAAAAAAAACGAGGAAACAGGACCGAAAAGATGCGATGATTTTCTGACAGCAAAGCAATGTGCCCTGGAATTGGCCCTTGAATTTCATCCGCATTTACTGGAGAGAGGGCTTGCAGTTGAGCAACTTCACTGTAAAAACTAACAACATTTGACGGGTATGAGAGACTTCAGAGCACATTTAAAGACCTCAATTACAATCCATCAATTACAATCTATCGGCCGTTTAACAAAAATAGTGGTACATCCTTCTTAACAGTCAGCTGTATCATGTAAGGTCCAATACAGGATCGGCACTACATTATGTCAGACTGTAGTCGCCTGTTGAGCGTTTGTGTGGGACACTACCTTCATGATCTTTCTCTCCTGTGCTGCCTACGTACACACTCGAAAGGGGACTGTGCTTTTACGTGCCAAACCTCATTAAACATCCAAGGTAAAAAGGAACTTTGTAGTACAAAGTAAACGACCTGTCCGGTTGATATTATAATGGCTTTCACTTTTTTTCCGTTAGTGCTTCATTCCTATGGAAGGTTACATTCGGGTAAAAGGTGAAGAGAGACGTAGTGAAGTTAACGAGCACAGAATTTACAAGAGCGGGCATAATCAATGTATGCATGGGTTGTCGACGTCGCAACGTAAAAAAAATCAGTCCCGCTGTAAATGATCGTACGGAAACGTATAAGGGTCACTTGCAAAAAAAAAATTTCGAGTTACTATCTCACCGCGGCGTCAAATTGATATCCCGCCGCAGCGAATATTTCAATAGTCCTATTCAGCGCGTCGTTTTCAAAGGTATCTTCAGGGTGAAAAGCAGTGAGATTTGGTGTGAATTACCAATTTCAGATGAAGGGTACACTGTTTTCAAATTCCTTCCTACATTTTCCAAATGCCAAACAGCTAGAAGCAAGCGGACTGAGACTGCCTTTGAACTTTCATCAGTCGAAATTTATTAATTCATAGTAGGGCCGACTTAAAATTGAGATCGAAATCAGTACTTTTACAAACTTTTATATAAGTGCACACGTGTCATGTGCATCGGGCCGGAAGTGTTGACCCGTGTTCATATGTTAAAAGAAACTCCATCCAACCTTGCTCTGGACAAAAAATATACGTTGTATAGGCCTATTTCCATTCCTAGCGCCCTCCACCGTATAAGTGGTCTGTGACGCATGAACTAACGCATGGATGTGAGGTCAGAGAGCCGGGGGGGGGAGGTTTCAATGCAGTTGATGAATAAATGTGTGTTTGTTTCTCTGTCCCCTTCACTTCATTTTTCTTTCTGCCCATTGAAATCTCCTAAATCATAGCAAATTTTAATGTAACAATGATATCAAGGTTGAGGTTTGGTCCGAAATGACGACACACACTGGCTACACATATGCATGGGCGTTGGCAGAATTTGTTTGGAGAGGAGGAGGACAAACCGTCTTGTTAAAGCAGTAACATTGAACTGCGGGAGGGGGTCGAGTTTTTTCTCAAGCAAATAATTATGTTCTATTTTATTTCTAATATTCACATTTTTTTCTTTTTTTCGTTCTTTTCAGAGTCCCCCTAGCGGCGCTTATGTAAATAAGATTATTTGCATAAGTATAAATAAAAAGGCACCGTTACCCTTTCAAGAGGAAGTTTACCGCGGAGTCAAAGTACTCTACTCCAATTCCGAATTCGCATATATAAATTCATACCCCAAAAATAGATTTCTTTTGTTTTTTTGTGTTTTGGAAATCAAGCTTGGTTGAATCAGAATTTGTTCAACGCAATCTGAAACCCAATTTCACTGCATTCAACCATTATTATACATCTGACTACTACAAAACGCTAAATAAGATTTATGAAACTACTGAAGTACTTGAAGCGGCGGAATTTCAACTTAACGCCGCGACAAAATCGTATAACTCGCTGCGGCGCGATATGCATTCAACGATTTAACTCGCCGCGGAGACATAGTAACTCGAATTTGTGTGTGGGTGTGTGTGCAAGTGGCCCTTACACGCTTCCATACGATTCAGATCTTAAACTGTGCTATAGCAATTAAGTGATTGCATGTGTATGTACATGTACAATTATTTATGCAGAATTACACGAGTTTTGTATGAGCACACGAGTAAACAGCAAACTCCCTGCACGGCACTTTGCCTGGACGCCCTTAAATATACAGCCGAGGTCGCTTGAGGATTCTGAACCTATGCATTGTGACTATAGGATCGAAAGCATCCCAACGGCCTCAAGCCAATGACTTTGGCGGGGCAATCCTCACGTGTCTTAGAATGCGGCAGCCTACTTTGCTTCTATTGATCCAAAGCGCACGTGTACTACAGGCTAACATCATCGACGTCATATCTTTGGGTTGATTAGGGAGACAGAAAAGCTTCACCCCAGGTTGTACTGCATATATCCATCCATGTGCTACATAAAGATAGCTTATTTTGTACGATAGTGTATGGTTAGGCCGAGTAAAAAAATTTCCTTCAAGGCTTTTTAAAGGGGGCAGCCCTTTTTAAATTTTTCTGAGATGGAGGATGGATTTTCGTGACTCTTCCGAAGATACTTTCGTGTAGAAGAATCCGGCGAAGACGGAAAACTGCTTTCTTTTCTTACAAGGTCTTGTGTTTTTTCTTCCTGGAAGTGGGTGAACATTTTAAGGTCCATTATATCGGCGGGCTGTTCGCTGTGCTCTTTGTTTTCCTAGTAAGAATCCGATTGCTAGGGATGGAGCCAAGAAGACACCATGACTGACGTTGCAAACCATTTGGAAACTATCCAGTTAATGCTCAGGAAAGCCCGCCTTGAACAATGTACGCTACCGACAATTCGTTATAATAATACACCTGTGGAATTCCAACAGGAAATATAATTGATTGCGTGTAGACCGGCGAATACAGCACCTCAAACAATGAAAGTGAACAACTCCGAGCAATCCTGAATAATTGTCACACACGCATCCAGCTGTAGCCCTGCCTTGTAGCGAATGCGTTCTTGATGCTGAAGCCTTGCTTTTGTGATTGGTCATGAGCATTGTGTAGGGCTTTGTGAGGATTCTTCGTGACTTATTGGAGATTCTGGGTTGTTGGCTTAGCATTTGTGTGTACACCTGACTTCACGCAGAGGCCATAAAGCATTGATGTTGTACTACATTCAAGAGAGCGGACGTTTCATTTAAAATTTTATTTACTCTTTACTTTAGGGTTGAAAAAGTGAATAAAAATCATGCACTTTGCCATTGACTCCAGTTGAGTTTAAAATCTGATGCAAAATTTCAAGTATTAACAATTCCGTGACGTCAGTAGTCTTGGGGCTGTTTTAAGTTAATTAGATTACGAGTTTTTGGTGAATATCCCCGAGATGCAGGCGCCCATGGACCTTTAAGAATCGTGGCTGAGTGCATACTATCTCCCATGTGAATGTAGGTTTGTCAACCTCGGATGGAACCTCCCAGCAATGTACACGCACATATCAGATAATAATGGCACCTACGGTAACATCAGCTCTTCAAACCTTTGTTGATGTTGCGATCTGTAATCGCACTGAAGAACTGCAGACTAAACCGAGACATTCAGAGAAAGCTTCAGAGCTTGATTGACAGTCCAATTTGGACTATAGTTAAATTGTTATCTTTACACTTGTCACTCCTGTGTTAATGTACGCCAAGACAATAAATGCTGAAATTGACCCATCCCTTTACAATGTATGCTCTTCTGTTTTCATCAACTACTGACTGCAACGACCAAACAGGAAAAATTAAAATATGGGGGTTGGATATGGGTAGAAGCTTGACTCTATCTGATGCTAGATGGTGCTGTTCGTGTGTAACAAAAATTGTGCGTTTTTTTTCTGTGGTGCATGCTCGCGATTGACGTCCATTCCAGTCTGTCTACTTGAAATATCTTAAAACCATCTCAAATTTTCTTCGTTATTAGTTGCTGGCAGGATTATCTTATGTCGAGAGGAAGAGGATAAGACAAATATCTTCCTGTCCACTGCGAAATCTTGGGGGATGACCGAAAAAAAGTTATCCACTTACATTGGGGGATGTAGTTTAACACCCTTAATGTTTGTGCGGGGTTTGCCTTTGAAGTGAAGTAAAAGAACTCCGTACAAGGCGGAGTACTGCGAGTTACCAACAGGAACTAATGATGATGAGCAAATGGGCGTGGACATGAATCAAGATCACCGCCGTCCACAAACATCATTAGCCAAGACTGAGTGCGGATGGCTTCAAAATGAAGCCAATTTATTACAGGTTAGAGTTGGCTATGACAATCAGATACATCAGCGAGAGCGGCACTTGTGTGAAATTAAATTCACTCCGCCAACTAAGTACTAAGCCTTTCCATGACATTTCCAAAGTCGTGCCTGTTGTTTACTGGACGAGCGCTAAAGGTGATAAATCAGAGAGTGTGCAGCCGATATCGGCCTTAATACGTGACCTGTATGCCAGGAACGTAGAGCGAGATGAAAAAAACCCACATCCATCGAGATTTTAAACTTAAATGATTCACATAGTTTATAACGTGTCTGCAGGAAGCTTTAGTCTCGTGGACACTGGAAGTTGTGGAAGTTGCATCGCTCATGTGGATACTGGTATCGCTGTTGTTCTTACAAAAAGACGACACAGGCAGAGCGAGAAAAGCATAAAAGCTATAAGTTGCCATCGAGCAACCCACACAAACCTGAAGCGTCAAGTAAAAAACACGTAGAAAAGAAAAAAAGGACGTACATGAGATGAATCATGATCCAACGAGAGAAGGAAGTTATTTGCCTTCTCTTTGAAAGAATGGACGTTGCCAGCTTCACATATCACACCATCCAAACGGTTCCAAAGTACAACTGTAGGCCTACTCGGTAAGAAGCAGCGTTGGTACTGGCTAGTATGGCATCTCATCAGCTGTAGGCTATGCAGATGCATAGTAGATGAGAGTCGAGTGCTTCTAACGGGCACATTCACATCTGGAATGGAACTGTATAATGGTGGGACAGATTGGACGATGATCTCATACAGCATACAGAGTTTACTGATACTTCGGCGATAACTCAAGTTGTACCAAACTCTGCCACCACAAAGGAAATAGGCAGTTCGAGAAACTCTGTCAATGAGATGAAGGTGAGATGAAGCAGCAGGCGACCAAACAGAGCGTGAAAGTTGACCCCTGATGGCGCGCTTCCGGAACCCTTGGATAGGGAAAATAATGTGCACAGATTTTAGAATTTTTAATATTTTTTCGTTCAGTTACTTCTTAAAAAAATCGAACTCGGAAAATGGGCTTTGGAAAATTTTTGCTAGTATATCAATTTAGAGAAACTGAAAAATTACCGGATTTATAAGAAAAATATCCTGTCAAAAATTGACCCCTCACTTCCGAAAATCTAAAAATACATGAAGAACAGTGCAATGCAGTAGTCTCGTACGCAGATGAACATTTACGGTTTGAAATTTTAGGGTAGTCTGTGGGTAAAATCCGAAACAAAAACAGATCAAAATATTTTACACTCTTTTGTAATTTATAAGGTAATAAACATAAAGCAATATTCTACTTTTATGAAAGATTCTGATATCTTATATAACCTTTGCAGACAACAACTGCGTGATGTCAACTCAACGGAATCTGGAGCCCTTCGACTGCAGGTAGGTAAATCTTTGCAAGGTTGTACAATCTCGTTTTCAAGAAAGCACGGCGAGTGAAAACAAAGGCGCATGAACAAGGAGACCTCGGTACCATATCGCCGGACGTGAAAGGCCGTTAATAAAATTCGATTTTTACCTACCTTCAGGTGACTTTTCCTAAATATTACTTGAGGAAGACAAAGGTAACATTCCAGCATGAGTGGTTTCATAGGATGGTTTCAGTAAGAAATTATTATCCCAAAATTGTCGAACGTGATAGGACGGCCCAATGTAAAATCCCCATAGGTGGACCGCGAAATGGTTTCTGGAAGCTCGCGAAGGAAGAACAAAACAACGGAAACAAGTCGCAGAAATAGTTGTGTCGCCAAACAATTTGTAAGCTTTCCTCAAAATCCCAAGCTTACAAGAAGCACAACCAACAAGTTGACGAATGTGGTGCTCAAAAGTCAACTTTGGACCAAACTTATCTCCTAAGATGTCAAGATCACCAGGCTCGTCAAGCGTTGAACTGGTAATAAGTAAAGTCCCGTGTGCAGGATGGGGAGTGCAGGATCGTGAAACGCACGGAGTTTTTGACTTGGACGCGTTCAATTTCATGTTCCACTTATCACACCACACAGAGATGCGACAGAGATCTTCATTCATCGACTCACAGACAACAAGACGCGACTAAGGCGAATCTACTGTAGCGATGAGAGTAACATCTTCACCATAATCATAGAGCTGACTAGCGGTGATCTGAAACAAATCAGCTGTGTAGATATTAAAAAGTAGTGGGCCAAGAACACTCCCTTGAGAAATTCCTGTGCTTACCGCATACCAATTACTGAAACAGCCGTCAACAGGACACAATGGAAACGGCACCTGAGGAACTGTGTCAAAATTGACACAAAACACTGATCCACCCATTCCAAAGTGACGAATCATTCTCCAGATATCTCCTATTTTAAGGTGAAAAGGAGACCATGCATGCAAACAGTTGTGACTCTCAACCTGACGGATTATTGGTATGAACAAGGGACATTAGATTGAACTAAACAGTGTATTGAGTTTAGCAAGAGGGCTTAGATTTGAGAATGCAATGACCATTATTTTGAAACAATGCTAGGACGAACATTTTTAAAGTCATGAATATGGATGGATGGTTTCAGCCTCTTGGTGGCAGCAAACATGCCCATTTCATTTGACTGAAAACAGTGTCCACACTAATCAACTTCTGTTCATTTTGATTTCATGGCAGGGTTGGAGCATATTTCAGCGCCACCGCTAGTGTTGGCATCATTGCTCTGTTAGAAAAAAAGCACTTGTGCAGTAGTTTTTCACGTTTACATGTTTCTTGCTAGCCTGAAGAAGGGCTTGGTCATGCGGTTCCATCGCCACGAGGCACTTCGCAATATAGTGGACACCAGAATACCGTAATGAAGTGGTCGTTCGTCTGAACGCAGATGACCCTCTTTTATCTGTAGGTTTTCAGTCTTTCTAGCCCCAGTTCAATTCTGCTGGAGGGAAGCTTGGGACATTCACTTCTCCATCTCCAATACCTTATGCTTTCGCTGAATGCCACCCCGGCCGTTCCCCGCCTCTCTCTGTCTGTCTGTCTGTCTGTCTGTCTGTCTGTCTGTCTGTCTGTCTGTCTGTCTCTCTCTCTCTCTCTCTCTCTCTCTCTCTCTCTCTCTCTCTCTCTCTCTCTCTCTCTCTC
>NW_019091406.1:571809-610978 GCF_001949145.1 Acanthaster planci
CAAAGCAGGGGGGGTTCTCTCCGTCTCATACCTTGCTGCGTATGATCAGTTAAGTAGAAACGTCGTTTCTCCGACTTAAACTATGTCCCTCCCTCCACTATTGTTCACATTGTACAAAAGAACAAAAAGGCTTTCTATTGCTTTGAGATGAATCCATCATTTGTCCAGCGTTGGTTAGCTATGTACATTTGCATGTACATAAAAGCTTCATTCCTGCCCCAATTGAGTAACTCCTCGGCTGGGTGCACAACTGTTTTTTGTTCACAGGCACAGTACATGCTTTACACGAAGTTAAACGCAGACATGCAGTCGACACCATCAGTGTTTGGCACGGTCCATATGGATTTATATCTATATGTTCGTTGCAGAAATACGCTAAATGTAAGTTAGCAAATGCTAACTGTACGGAGCTGGGGACCTTTTACACCATCAACAAGCAGGTTTCCCGAGTGACTGATTTGAGAACTACAGTTTACTGTCTCTTCAAATGAAGATTACGTTTACAACCTTGGGAGTAGATGCTTACTCTTTGAAATCAGCCAGTGTCCAAAGGAAATCCAAAGGAATGTCCAAAGGAAATCCTTCCTAATAAAAACATTATATTGTGCAAGGTAAGGAGCGGTTCGCTTTAATTGAAAATCGCTAATCTCAACAGAAAACGTTACCACGTCAAATCCAAAAAAATGAGTGTTAACCGTACTGAACGTCTAAAACAATCTGCTTTATTGTTGAGAGCATTTCTTACGGTGTTTGACGCTGTAATTTAAAGTCAAAAGGGCTTTTTTGTGTATCAAGTCGCTTTTGAAGAATGTCCACACTCTACATTCTTAAAACTGTACATTATTTTTTAAAAATGTAGAGTTAACTGTATATTCTTAAAAACAATTGACACTTTACTGAATAGGGTGACGTCACAATAGTGGTTTAATGACCAATAATAATTATATGAACTGAGGGTGCTGCAGCAGTAAATCAAGTCAGACCAAGGAATTGCTGTACCTTCCTTCTTTATGCGGTGATCTAATAAGGAACCTGGAACGTAAAGGTATGCCCTATCCACCTGGAGCAGAAGCACTCCCTCATCGGTTGAAAAGATCACATTGGTTGGGAGTATTTTGTTAGTTGCTATGCGACCATAACGCGTGCATTTCCTAGTCGTTCGTGAATCAGTGAAGTTCAGTTCCTACCAAAGGAACCTCCGTTGCTAATTAGATGGTGCCCTCTTAGTCCAGCTTGAGGCTCATACTCATGTTTTCGTTCAAAAATTTTGTTTGTCACATAAGCCTGTTCAAACTAAAATAATCACCTCCAGTGATGGACTAAGTGGGAAATTAAGTGGCAATGAGACATGCGGTACTCCAAGTCGCAATATCGTGCGGAAAACAAGCCAAACGACGAAGGTAGACGTAACTTAACACATAAGCAATCAGAGAAAGTGAACCCATCCTTACAAGTCGTTGAAAATTAATGTATTTTCTGTGTCTTCTTGAGACAAATCTCTGCAAAGATACTTTAAAATGTTGATTTTGCGTTTGATTTATTGTAGATCTTGGTCTTGTTCACTGAAGCGATTTTTTTTCAATATAAGCCGTCAAATTCCTTGCGAGGAAAAATAAAACTTTATTGATAAGGCAGGGGTGGGTAACTTTGGAGTGATTTTACGGCATAAACATTACAGTCTTTACTACTTGTTTGAAACGTGGCTTGAAGGACAGTTGATCAGATAGATATCTTTGTAAAATTCAAACTCTAGATTCTCACACACAATTTGAAAGCAATCATCCAGTAAGCATTGTCTCCGGTAGTCAACACCTTGAAATTTTTCTCTCACACAAAATCGCACATTTGCAATTTACACGCTTCGTTTATTAAAAAGTATGTAAAAATGAAAATGAAGGTGCGAAGTCTCGTATTCTCGGGAAATCTCGTTGTTCACTGCAGCTTGCATATTTTCTCAGTTTCGAATTTCTTTTCTACTTCCTCCAACAGCAAAAATGCAAGTTTTGCTCCAGAAGGTTATTTAACGAGGAATGGCACACACTTCAAAAGGTACAGGCGCTAAGGTGATACCAAGGTGCCCCTTGAGGTTGATCGGCGGGGATCCTTGAGGCTTTTTAAAGGTGAACTGGTGCAAGAGATAGGTGAAAAATATAAAGAGCTCCATCTTTGCTAGTTGCTCACCCAGACATACACGACGTCCTGAAGAGAGATCAAAGGGTCGTAGAGACATCAGGAGTAAGAATGCTCAGAAAAGGTAGGACCTGTAAACCTCCATTTTACAATAAGCCAGTGTTGTTTTTTAAGTGGTAACTTACCCGTGCTAAAAGGAATCAGCTCCTCTGGTTTCACTGCCTCTCCATCAGCATTCAGGAACCGCTCAGGACTGAACTTTTCCGGCTCTGGGAAGAGTTTCGGATCGCGATGGAGGGCCCAATGATTAGCAACGATGAACGTGTCCTTGGGAATTGTGTATCCCTGGAAGGTGGTGTTTTCCGACGCCCTGTGCGGGACACCAAGGGGGACGATGTTACCGATTCGCTGGAGTTCCAGCAGAACAGCCTCCGTGTAGGGCAGCTCTGACCGGTGGGACATTCTGGGCAGGCGGTTGCGGCCCACCACGGCATCAATCTCTCGCTGGACACGCTCCTGGACGTCAGGATGGAGGATCATATACAGCAGACCCCATCGGAGGGTGGTGGCCGTAGTCTCGGTCCCCGCCACGAAGAGATCGTTGATGACACTGATCAGATTGTCTACACTCAGGACTGTGTTGGTGTTCTGCTTCTCCCTCTCCTTCATTTCGCTGATGTACATGTCCATGAAGTCCCGTTTATCGTCCGAATCAAACTCCTTTAAGTGCCTGTCGATGATGTTCTTGGTGAAGTTGACTACCAGTTGGATGTTCTTCCGCATCTCTTGCATGCTCGGGAGGAAACCCAGGTACTTGGTGATGGGAAGGAACTGCATGGCTGCTCCAGCGCCGATGAGCTCCAAGTTGCGGTGAATGGAGGCCAGAATGCGCTGAAACTCTGGGTCATCGTACTCGAACCGCTTCCCGAACACCACGACGGCGATGATGTCAGACACGGCTGTCATGAAGAGCTTATCCGGGTTGAAGGCTTTCCCTTCCAGTTTGTGCATCTCGTTCATCATGTGCTCTGCCTCGGTGGCTATCTGATCCTCGAAGCTCGATTTGCCCACGCCAAAGTTTTTGAAGACGTTCAGTGCTAGTTTGCGCTGCTCTTTCCAGATTTCACCTGATGCAGCGGCAATTCCTAAAATGATTATTCAAATGAAGTACATTAAATAATATACAGAATCTCAAAACCTGACTGTTCATAGAATTTGAATTGCCTGTTTTCATAACATGGAACGATCCGACAGATTTGCAACGCACTGCGTTTCTTGATGGTCTCAGCAGATACTCTATTCAAGCGTTTCGAGATGATGAGGTGCAAATGTGCTATACTGGTGGACAACTGTGTGACGATGTATTCGATGTATAATGACATCTCTTGGAACCAGACATGCTTATGGATATCAACCCAGCAAAGTATTCATCAAGGCCTACTGAACACCGGAGCATGGTTTTCTAGTTGGAGACGACTTTACCGGCACATATAGGCCCCTATGTACTTCAGTGAACTGACCAATCGATTTATGTTGTCCATTTGGTCAATCTATCTACATGTATGTGTCTGTTGCTATGGTCCAGGAAACTGGAAAGAATAGACTGATAGCGCCCGCTATATTACGTGACCTATTGTGGGTATCAACCCCATATCAACGTGTGTTTTGAGCGCTGTTTACAAACAATACAGCCAAGTTACGGTATATTAACCAGCACATCAGTAGTCTGAGTATTAAAGGTACCCATGGCTTTATTGGTAAATGATACATGTACTTATGAAACACTTAACTTTTGGTGGACGCCGTGGTTGTAGACATCTAACACCCACTATAGATCACGTGACTAAGCGGACGCAATCGGTCTACTGTCCTGCCATTGTGTCTAAACCATGGTCTGTCTTACCTTCGGAGCCGTTCAACATTTGTGTAACTAAGTGCAGCTCAGGTCTGTCGCTAAGGCTTGGGTGCTGGAACGCTTCCCGTATGGCCTCATAGCCATGCACCAGGACAAGCCTCTGGCCCAGGATATTCAGAGTGAAGACAGGCCCGTACCTCTGGGCCATACGCTGGAAGATCTCGTGGGGATCCCCGGGCGCCATGGCCAGGGTGGGGAGGCTGCCGATGAGCGGCCATCCCCAGGGACCCGGGGGGAGGTTACGTGGTCTCCGGATCAACCATGACAGAGTCAGAAAGACGACACAGGCCACGAGAACCGTCCGCAAATCCAGCAGACCTAAAATGGTGACAGAGTATGCCATGTTGGGTACATTATCATGGAGCATCGCCGACGCCGTTTATCTTGTGCTATTTATGGCAACGGCAAACTGCTGTATCAGCCTTGGGTACATTGACCACTGATTACGCATTATACCGGCATGATATCAATAACCTTTTGTACTGCAGCCATTGTGTAATGCACGCTCGAGTCTGTTCATTGGATCACGCCGGGCCGTTAATTCCTGTACACGCAGGCTAGGTACACACTTAGCGTGCGCAGAAATGGATGCACATGTGCAGTGTAGTTGGATACGTGTATAAGCCTGGAGTCGAATCTGTACTGGCGAGCGATCATCAGTCAGTCCCAGACTTATGAAAATTTGTAACGTCAAGTTAGCTAAGTGGTAGAAATGAAATGTTTAAAAGAGCACGTTTTATTTAAGACCCCCCTCCAAAAAGAGGGGGATCCCCTGTATTCTCTTATGGCCGATTGCTACACTAATCTTAGTTAGTTGAATTTAAAATCTGATTTTGGCTCAGCTCCTCTGGAATATAAATTTGCATTTGAGGAGAGAAGGTACATACAATAATTGTGTTCCATGAAGAAAGAGAATGAGACACAGGGACATAAACCCTGGAGCGGTGAGGGGATGGGCTACTGAACACCTCCAGGTACATACACCCACACACATACCGGTACATTTTCTTAGTAAGAACTATGGGCAGATATTGAGGTATTTTTCGTATTTCGGCACAGCCAAAATACATCCAGTTGTAGGTCTACTGAAAAGGGAGTACAAAATCACTAAAGCGCCCTCTAGAGTCGTATGAGGTTCAGCAATCTCCTCCTCCGTTTTGTTTTTTTTTTCTTTTTTTTAATTTCCACGGCCGGGCAATTTTCAAGTCATCCCCACCCCATTCCCAGATTTAGGACCTACGCCACCGATGAGACATTCGGATGATGGTTGAAATGTGGAAACTGATGTGGGACCCAATATTATGGTGAATCAAACGGTGTCCTCAGAATTCAGAAATGTAGTAGAAAGCTCGATTGCAATGGGAGCTCTTTAGACAATTCGACCGAGAATAAGGGAATACTTTCAAACTTATGAACACAGTCATCAATATAAACAATAATAGATAACAACCAATAACAATACATCAACCGAGAGTGGAACCAGCAGTACATCAAGCCAAAATAAACCAAGGAGTTCCTGTACCTTCACCCTATGTGCGGTGATCTCATAATAAACCCACCACATAAAAGCATGACCTTATATATTCAAATGTGTCGGTCGTGCAAAAAATTTCAGTTCAGTCATAATAAGCCTGTTGGAAATGATCACTTCCAGTGATCGACTAATTGAAGTGGGGAATGAAGTGGCAGTGAGATTTGCGATACTCTCAGTCGCAATATCGTGCGGATAATGAGCCAAACGACGACGGTAGACGTAAATGAACACACTAAGACGCAATCAGCGAAAGTGAACTCATCCTTACAAGTCGTTGAAAATTACGGCGACGAGTCGTTGCATTTTCTAGTGAGGCTTCTTCCGACAAGTCTCTAAATCTCCAGCTCATTTTCTGAGGCACATCTGCAATTACCACGGGATTTGCCCGGTTTCATAACGAGTGCCCTTTGGGACGCAAAAATGGTCGCATGTTGCTGATTGCGACCATTCACACAATTGAGGTAGCAAGTTCTCCTGTATTGTCCAAAATTTTAAAGAAAAGATAGGGAAACTAATTTCTTTGAGCGAGAGCTTGCATTTTAGTGTTTACTTGAGACTTTCCGAAGTAAAACATTTAGGCCTACTGAGCACCATAGTATTTCAAAATTGCACTCATTGGTGTTCATGTATTCCCTTTTCACGAAACGAGAACTACCGATCGCGTCGAAGACGTTTAGTCTGCACATGCACCTTGTAGAGAATAGATATACAACTTAAGTTTGCAAGCATGTTATATACGCGAACAAAACATTACATCGAGAAATAATTGATTGGGCGTTTTCTTAAGAAGCAGTTGGTCGGAGCTAGTGTAATAATGAAGCTGAAAGAGACAACATGATATAGGAGACTGCTTTTTGTAATCTAGTGACTTAGACAATGTATCATTATAATTTGGGTAATTTCCATTGTAAGTCCGCGGTATTTTACTTGTAATGTTGGTCTTCAAAATCTTCATATACAGGGGAATACGGTTGTTTTGGGTCGTTTAGTGTTGATTGCTAAATGAGCGTTAAGCTGATGTTTCAATAATTATGACGTAATCGCAAGATATTTTCGCGTATTCAAAATGAAATGATTTATAATATCCAGTTTATTCGTAACTTGACTATGAACAGGAAACTAGCATAAAATAGCTTTGGACTAAAAGCTTAATATAGCAATGAAGTCCCTCGTTTCACTTCTCATTGGGTGAAAATGGTTGGGGTTGATTTTATACTAGAAGTTTGGATTTGTCTCCTTTTTTAATGTGTAGATTGTACAACGCATCCCTCATCCTCATTTCTTGATTTATTACATTTTCGCCCACAACTTGGGAGACCCATTATGCACGCATTCGGCTTTCGACAGGGAAGCTTCGTCCGACTGCCTCGGGACACAAAAGTGTCTTTGGTGGGTGGGTGTGAATCCGGAGTTTGCCCGATGATCCGGCTGGCTTTCGTCGCGGTACTGCTCGCCTTCAAAACACAACAACACGGGAGGTGTTGCGTTGTGTCTTCACCTGCACGCTGGGGTAACGCATCTATTTTCATTACCACCGCCTGATCAATATTGTTTGCGCGTCAGCGCCACTCAGCTGCGCACGTGCGGGACTCCTCATGTAGATGTGTTTGGATTGCACGGTACCTATACTTCGACAATCTACCCGGCTAATTGAATTACTGTGTGGCAACTGGTCAAGCCAAAATGAATCGCAGATGTGGACGGCCTCTTCATCAATATCTAATATGCACTGATCATATTAACTTTTCCGTCGGATTTTTCTGTCCGATGGCCCTGACAGACTGCATACGGCAAGTTGCGAAGGAAAGCCAACTGTAGACAATGAGGGTCCCCGACCGAATTGTCAGGGGCAAAAAATCTGTAGGCAGCTCAAAAATTGTGGAAAGTTTTTGTAACCTTCCTATGGTCTTTCTGCGGGTTGAGGTTACATATTTTGGACTTTGTAAAGCTTTTGAAGTGATACAGAGCAAAAGATCGGCCTTTGAAATTGCCTGTGATGGCTCCCCGGATCAGCACTGACTGCACACCGTCCGCGCTGATTTCCTCATTATACCTCTACAATGTAATCATGTACGGTTCCATACAACAGGTTCCGTCGCGTCTTTGAGGACAAGCAAAAAGCGGTCACGGAGAGGAAGCACAATAAAATTAATGATTGTATTTTACAAATTCATGGAATCCTTGACTGCTTTCGAGCATAGTTCGAGCGTGTACGTTACTGTTCCTCAGCGAACGAACGGCAGGACTACGGCTCGCGGGTTAGGCGAGGGCATACCGTCGATTATACCGGGGGTACATACTCTTGCATGAAGTGGTTATTTCGAAACGTCAGAAAGGTAAACGAGTAATAATGCGCACGTGAAATATTCCTGCACGCCGGAGTATCCGAGAGAGAAACAGGCGCTAACGCACACATTTTGAACACGTACGCTGGCAACCGGGTAAGACCTGCATAACACGTTCAAGTACGTCAAGCACGTTGGCTATTACAGGTTTCGTTTTTTGTCAGTCAAAGTAGGTCTTCGTGTCTGCTATTTGACGTGTCGAGCAGAGTTAGTTGCCAAGGAAACTGCCGGAAACAGAAGAACCAGATAAACACTTGAGGGCTGGGGTTGTAAATGGATTTCTTCTTCAACTTTTTTTTTCTTAATCCTCCATTTTGTTTCTTGCTACTGCGTGGCAGAGTGCTTTTTTGTAGATGCCCAATCGAAGGTTCCCGCAGGTTGGAATGAACAGTTAGGTCAATCGCTGACCTCGATTTTTTGCCATTAACGTGTAACGCAACATATCCCTCGCGGTAAAAGCACTGATCTTTAGGGACGATAACCACGTACTCTCATCGAGTACGAAGAGAACACTTCTTTATCTTAGGATAAGAACACAGCACTTTTTGCAATCAGGGCTTTGGCGTGCCACGCAGAATAACGTAAGCAGAAATGAGCGCGCACCGTTCCTGCGCTTATATGAAAAATGACCAATCTGATTGCTGTATGGCGTGCGAAAGTGACATTTAATCCGAGATTAGATGGATACCTCCATTGTTAATAGAGACATCTCTGTTGTTAATAAACTCTGTTTTGTTTCCTGTTTGGAATGCCTAATGAACGCTAAGGTCATTAGAATGAATTTATGCACCGAATCGCCGAAGGGGGCCTAGCGGGGCAGCGAAGTGCAGTGGAGACAAACATCTTCCAGAAGATTGGCCGACGACCGACTGAGCTGGAAAGACCCTATTAGGCCTACCAGCTCTCTGTGTGTTTCAATGATATCTTCGGGTGCTTCTTCTGTACGCATCAGTACATCTACGGTACTCACCTGAGGTCCCTCCATTTTGCATTTACGCAGCCTCAACTTCAAATCGTCCAATACCGAAACTCGTTCCCATGGGTACGATCTTGCCGCGCCATGCATGTTGCTTCTGAACATGCCTTTCGCGATCCCCCAGCCCCTGGAGGCAAGGTTGTCTAATACCCCAAGCGCGAATACTGCCATTTAGACTTAATAAAAGAGGAAAAGAATAACAAACGACTCCCTAAGAGAATAGGTTTTCAAACAACAATCACACGACCCAACTTCTAGAAGCGGAAATGGAAAATATAGGTATCTCCATTTCGAGATTAAATGTAAACTTTGCATGCCATACTATTGTGCTGGAGGGGTAGCTTGTCAAGGCGAATCATGCTGCCAACGGAAACCAACACTTTCGCGAACTGGGAGGTCGATGGCTGTCTGAGGATTTCTAGTCCATTATGAACGGCTTTCATCCCGGACTCGAGTTCTCGGAACCTCGCGGCAAATTTAGGAAACCAATATGAATGGCAAACACGGGCGGATCAAGATCAGGGACAAACCTGTTTTATGTAACTTCTATACTTCTATAACCTTTCTGACGGTTGAGGCTACATATATAGGGGTTTTAACACACTTTTGGAAGAAAGCAAAATAAATTTTGCTTTGGTTTGGGGGGATGGGTGCCATAGGGGCCGTGGCCCCCTCCCACCTGTCCCTGATGGCAAATGATCTGTTCCACTCAAATGTCGGTAATCAGTTACAACTTCAACAGTGAATATGAACATTTAATTTACTAAAGGGACAGCATCTCGAAAGGCGAAATTTAAAAAGAAGCATAAGCTTTCGTAGGTACCAAGTTACTTCAGATGCACTGAAGAGGCACGGACTGAGTAAAAAGCTAATTACTGCCTGTAAACATTGAAAGGAGTTTTGGGGAAACTGGATGTGATTAAAGAGTCCCATTGTTACAACGAAAGCTATACGATTCGTATGGTGAGTAAATTTTGATTTGATTCTTGATTTAAAACGATACTGGCGAGGTAGAAAGGAGGTGGTAATTGACATTATTCCAAGTCGCTCTTTCATTTCATTTATTTCATTTGTCGGGATACACTTACAAAGACATTCTATTCACAAAAGATGTATTTAAACATTAGAAACAAAACGTACAGGATGTAATATTTAACCAGCTCGCACTGGATTGCCCAAAGGATTCTGTCAAGGGGCTCTCCAACTGGTTAAATGGGAAACAGGAAACAAAGTATTACATCATCCCAGGCACTTCTGTAACAAAAATTGGGCACGGCTGCATTGCTGTAGCGTTGATATATCTTCCCCATTGACCCTCTGTTGCGAAGGGGGCTCGGCTTTTCTCAGCTCAAAGTTAATAATGCCCGTAGATCGTGGCAGATGTAACTCAATGAACAGTTTTTCGACAGCTGTGTCGCTGCTTGGAATCTATTGGATAATTATATAAACACACGGGCTCTGGTGAAGAGGCCTTATTTTTGTTTCCCCGTTGAAAGGTTGACATTTCGAGCATGGAAGCAATTGCCCCCTGTCATCGATGACGACCCTTTGTCTCCATTTCAGACAGATCGGGGTCACTGTTTGCAAAGGTGCTCTTGAGACTTTTTTTTTATACAGTAGGCCTATATTGTACGTTTTGGCACTGCCCCGTGTTTTTATATGCATCACAGCCTGGTGTCTTGGTGCGCGTGCCCCTGTGTGCCCTTGGGCAAGGCACTTTGTCACTCATTGCCTCTCTCCACCCAGGAGTAATTGGGTACCCTGTGAGGGCCGAGATGGTCATTGTGGTTGATTTAGCTACTTTGCGCCGTAAATGGCAGCATCGAGCTGTATAGTCCCCAGGGAGCTGAGCTGGTATTTGGAATGTTTTATGAGCCCAATGAGCAGGGGTAATAATAATGGAATGCGCCTTGATCTGCTTTCCAGATAAGTGCGTTATATAAATCTTTATTATAATTAATAATTCGGCCCAAGCCTGTACATTGGATACTATGTATAACCTCATCTGCCTTCTTTGTGTCCATGAAGTTGATGTTGATTCCTATCCATCTGACGAGAAGTTCTCACCTTATATAATCCGAACCTTTTGGAATTCAGCTTCTGACCAAAATTTCCGAGTTTGATGAAGATACCAGGAACAGTTTGATTTTAGAGGGTGCTGGGCCTTTAGGTCAAACTTCAGATCTGTCCTCTGATTAGTTAACAGTTTTTTTTCCATTTGGCATAAGATTTATTTTGGATGTCTTGATGAGCCATGTTCCTTTTTTATTTTTATTGGTTTTGTTGTCAAACTGGATGTTTTGCCCAATGTTTTTTATTTTCCATTATTTTAGTATTTACTCATTCTGATTGTCTCATATTCTTAAGATAAATGATTTTAGTTTGCATGATCATGTCTGATTTTTTATGAGAGTCTCAGTCCTTGTCTTTAAAAAAATTATTTTGATAAATAAAAACACCAAAATGCATTATTAACATTAAACTACACATAAATTTTCCACACGACGTCGACACAGTGCATCCAAGGGCAAGTTCGGGCGCGAACTATAGTTCAACCAGTAGTCAGTTGCTTTTAACAATGCGCGTGCGCAATTCGGTAACACTCGAGTGATCCTTGTTGGCCTTGTTTTTCTTCTTATCTCATCTTTCACTGTGTCACTCACATTTCGGGGGTGTCAGTCGAAATAATCGTCGCTCGAACTTGCCCCAACTTGAAGGTACGGAGAGTCACATGGTACATTCTTTTGTCGGTATAGTGACTCCGCCGCAACGCAACGCATGCATTTCATCGTCATTCGTGAACCTGCGAAGTTCATTCTCAACCAAAGGAGCCGCCATTGCTGAGAAAATTGCACCCTCTTTTGCTTCAGCTCGGGGCTCATACGAGTGGGAAATGTCAGTTGAAGCCCCACTGAAAAAAGTCAGCAAAGTTCAGGGCCGCACAACATGTAAGCCGGCATCACTGAAGTTTCGCAAACAAATATGAAATTGTTGTCTTTTTGTCCTTCATTTCTGTTTCTTGTCAATGTTTGGTAAGTTGGCCAATTCCATTCTAAAACATTCAACCCCCTGGAAAAAAATTCCCAAAAAGTGATAGTTCCTTAGCCTATAAACAGCCGTTTTACTAAATGGCACCCTTGACACCGTCAGAAACCCTGACTCAATTTTCATCCGTAATTTTGTCAGGTTGGTAGGCAGTCGATCCATTGGATCATAAATTAAACGTCAGTGCCATTCAGTGTCTTCATTAAATGCTGACTGGGGAACAGGGTTCCATGCACAAGTATTGTTAAACGCCGGTATCACCTTCCATGGGGCAACATTCGCTTGCAAAATAAAAGTCGTACAAAATGACACTTTTCCCCTCCTCGTCGTCTATTTTTATTTTTCCGCGATGACACATGGTGGTATAGTCTTTCCATTTTTATCCTCAGGATAGACTGAACACATCAACCTGCATCAAATCATCAACCAGCCGGAAACGTTTCTAATTTTGTATTCTCAAACGAGCTGATGACTTGAAAATGAACGCACCATTTACACTTCGCTGCTATCGGGTGCGTCTTTCTTCGTCAATACCGCGGTTCTACACTGTAATCCCTTAATAGCAAATCGTTGTGCCAAGACCGCTGGTGGACCAAAATTGAAAGACCACTTATTAAAATACTTCTACAGTGACTCACAGTCTCATCAACAGACAACAAAAGTGGTTTAGCGTTGCAGTTACAAGCGGTATACAACAGAACAAGGATTAAAGTGGAACCAGGAAATAAGGTTCAGGATTACTTTTAAAGTTTCATTATATCGTCATTTTTTCTGCATTTTTCCGGATCTTCAGAAAAAGCTCGGTGCTCTTTCTCTGGTGTCATTTCACAGGGGTTTGTGTGTCGTTTTACATAATAGACCGGAACTTGAACTGCACGGTGATTCTGATTGAGTGTTTGTAACGAGAGGACGCGTGAGTCAGAATGCTTGAGACTGGTGTTGCATTGTTTGTGATGGCTTTGGCAATCTGTCCCGCGGTCTTGTGCCCGTTGGGATGGCGTTCGGGTCGCGAATCTTGTTACCGCTTTACCCCATCACCAGCCAGTTGGAATGATTCCCGCTGGGCGTGCTGGGAGATGGGGGCCGAGATGGCCGTTCCCTTGTCGCCCCAGGAAAACGAGCTCATGAGAGAGATGGCCGAAAGTGCAGGTCTTCAGAAATTCTGGATTGGCTGTAATGGCCTGGACGTCAAGGGGAAATGGATGTGCGAAGAGCAAGAGAAGGGAGAGCCATACCTAAAGTGGCGGCCTGACGAATTGAATGTTAATGACTACCAGGACTGCGCTGTAGTACTCTCCAACAGCAAACGTGGTGGCGTCGTGAATGACCGGTACTGCACCCAGCTGATAGTGGCCATGTTTGTCCGTCGAGGCCTTTGTGTCGATCACCCCGGTCCATCTACCTGTGAGTACCGACCAGCTCTTAACAGTTTCTACTGCTTCCCTGCAGACACCAACAGACAGCTTCTCAACTCCTGCCTCTTCGATCACGTCATCAGAGAGTTTGTTACCGAGAGCAACCCCAGCTGCACCTCGGCCTGCATCATGGAGCCTGCATGTCGCTCCTTCAACATCAAACTCAGTGACCAAGGACAGGCATTCTGTCAACTCAGTAATGCAACACGCTGCGATGACCTGGACAAGTTCCAAGACGTGAATTTTATCTGCAACTGCGCCCAGGAGTGCGTCGATTAGTCCCTATTGGCAGCCATACGCTCGGTCCAATAAAAAATAAGAGGAATCCGGATGGTATTAAAATGTCACCACACAAAATCAACTTGACTTAACTATGCCTTCAGAAAGCGCAAATCTCTCTCGTTCTACTCCTATCATATTTATGAAGTAAGGGGAGCAGACAGTCCGTCAAGCAAACAGGGCGGTTTTCTTTTCACTGCTATTATTTTTGTCGCATCCGAACTTGGGCTAAAATTTAACTGGACGAACGACGCCACTTGCTCGGAAAAATTTTGTCTACTGAATACCACCACTGACTTTTTTTTTCATTAAAGAAGCGTTGTGTGCCCGGTTCATGACAATACGATAGTTTGGACATTGGTGTGTTTTATTATGAAATTATTCAATGTAACAATAGGAACAAACAGTAGTATGTTTTCCTTGCATAATTTGAGCGAAGACGCAGTCTTGTAACAGTTGGTGGAACACCGGAAGTTATTCTACAGAGTACAGATATTCCCAACCAATTCTGCACTTCTTTCATTAAAATTGCTTCAAAGAAAGTTTAATTTTGTCAAAGAGGGATCCCTCGCCTCAAATGTTGAATCCAATTGTTTAAATAACACCACTAGATTTCACTTTCAGTTCATTGCAGTTCACGAAAGAAAGCATTATTATTTGTCATTTTTATAGTAATTTTTGTCTCACTCCGGCAATGGCGTTGAATTGGAAAAGTAAATTCGTCTTTTATCATTCACTTTCGTCTTTCGTCTTTTGTCATTTCACCAATTTAGTCGTTAATTTTCGTCAGTGAGAAGAAAACGCTAAACCGCAGCATTTTAGGATGCATCGCATTCATTGAATTTCACGCGATCTTACCAAATTTGCACGATAAAAGCAGTTAGTTGAATAATCATTGCGACCAGAAGATGACCATGGTAAACTTGTCTTTCAAAAACTCTTCAATTATGCCATTGACGAAACATTCAAATGAAGAGGCACAATTCAAAGCCATTTCCGGGGCGGGAACTCACTTTCCGAAATTTGTATCCTTGTGGAGACATGGCTTTGTTCTCCAGTACTAATTTGGTCGCGTGTGAAACGATGTATTCAAAATACTCCCATTTCAACATGAATCAATCTCCAGGACTGAAATTTCGACCGAATGTCCCTTATATGAAACACTTCAATTTGCTACGGATTCCTACGCATTAAAGATTTCTCCTTTTTGAGCAATTTGCAAATATCAGTTTTGTGAAATCCTTGTGCAGACCCAGACACCTTTAGAAATTCCTTGCAATGTGGAGACCCATTCTTCGGGTCTCCACAAAATACCTTATTTCGAAACGAAAACAACGATAAAATAGGACGAATAAGATTTGTGTGCGTGTGTGTATGTGCATGTGTGAATTAAAATGCTTTGAAAGTAGTAGTATTACTTCGAAATTCGAATCAACATTTGGGGCGAGTAACCTCTCTTTAGCGAAATTAAACTTTCATTTAAACAATTTTAGATGATAGAAGTGCGTAAGTTACCGATAAAAACCTATATAAAATGTGTTGAATTTGGATTGCACTACTACATGCTGTTTTGGTGTTACCAGTGAGCCAGGTTGTCGACACTTATTGAAACAGGACTTCATTCTGCACTGAGCGCAAAATGATACGATTATTTGAATATTTACTCTATATTGTCTAACCTTACCTGTGAACAAAACTGTAAATCGTAACGGTTCGTTAACAACCGTCAAATATTACAAAAAGAAACTTCGTTACCTTTGGTTTCGATTCATTTTTTTAAATACGTAATTTCTAGTTAAAGCTCTACAGCAGAAACATTTCAAAAATGGTGAAAATCACCTAGCACTTATTAATTAACTTTGGTCAAATTCAACAGAGAAAAGGCAAAATCGTAAACTGATAAGTGGAACTTTAAAGGGGACTAGTTTGTCCAAATATGCCACAACACCAGCTTAGAGTCATCAAAAAATGAAGCCTGAGAGACTGAGGAAACAGGGTTTAGAACGCAAGAACTTTAGTTCTTTTGTACCAACGCAGCCTCAAAACTAGCAAAATGAAACTCACAGAATAAGAGCGATGACAGAACGACAGATTTCTGGCTTATGTTTTTCAAAATGTACACACTAACGTAGCACTAGGGCCTAGTATATAGGCATACAAAACTAATGTCCACACTTCAAATAGATTATTGCAAAGCCAGCATAGAAAAAGTTTCTATGAAATCAAAATATACCAGAAAACGGGCAATTGTTTTAAATTAAATAGTTGAGGATAGAAAACGGTCTACCGACATTTTCAAAGGGAAAATTTAAACATGCATGCCACGTCCTTTGGGAAAATGTGCTGTTGAATGAGAAATCAAGTTTTCAATGTTTCCATCGCAAGTTGCACTGATTAGACTAGAAATGGCATAATGAGGAGAAATTGCGAGATTTATTTACCCCTTGAATGATCTAATAAGTTCTTTTCTCGAAATGTCTGGAATGATCGCTGTCTATGGGCCCGCACCGCTGTAATCATCGCGACATACGGTTGTGCGCATGCGGAACCTAGAGAGTCTGATATAGCGCCCTCTTGTGACTGCTGGACAGCACGCACGACCGTTACAAAAGGTCATTCAAACTGCGATATGAATAGGCCTACATTGTACAATTTTATCTTTTTCAAAGAAACTTATCATGAATAATTCGTTAAAGGTCATGAATGTTATTCAAACATGGCAGCCATTCTGTGAGATTAGCGATACTATTTTAGTGCGAAATTTGTCTCCCAAAATCAGTGTACATTTGCTGCTATTAGGCCTATTGGGGTTTCTCTGGTAATGAAGAGATTGAAATTGATTTTCAAGGTTTTCAGGACATTTTTATCCATCTTTCATAACTTTTTTGAATGCAGTTTATACCATGTCAGTGATGATAAGCTCATCAGAAAACAGTTACACACAAAGGCGAGTGAGCAATTTGGATTGATCATCGTATGATTTCAAAACTGATCAAATTGTCGCCAAGTACGGCATTTTCAGCATTATAGATGGAGCAAACATTGGGGATTACATAGCACCTGTTCCATTTTGGTGTAAAATGCACTTTTTGAGGTATACTTTCAATTTCTTTGTGACTATTTCTCCATGCTGAGACCATGGAAGAAGGAATGCTGAGACTCAATTATAAAACAATTAAGCATCAAGAGAAATTTGTTTGTCATTGACATAGGAGCAGTTCTTGTAATAAAGATAATTAAGTAACAAATCAATTAAATATTCATATGTAAAACTTTGACTCTATAGTGGACAAATTGTTTATTGTAATGTTCGATTTAAGACGATAGTATCTAGGCCTATAATTTTTGTAAATAAAGTGTTAGCTTCATGTAAATATTGAGGCCTAGGCCTATATTTTTCTGATAATAAAAATTCCTTTTAAATAAATATTTTTCATTGGTGTGCCTTTTTTTTAAGATATGGATCACATGTGGTAAAGAAACCTTCCCCCCCTTTCCCGTTTTTAGTGTAAATATTGTGAACTACGGAATTCGGGTTGTATGGGATGCCCCGTGTAATTGTACATGTATATATCCCAATATACATGTGCACGTACTCTACGCGGAGTACTGAAGGACGCGGTGCAGGATAAGGTTTTAAAGCGGATGAGTTTTTGATTCTCAAATGATTGGAACAATACAACGTACTCCTGATTGAGCAGGAATGGCATTGCAGATGATGATGAAGCATTAAAGGCATGGTCACTGTTCTTGATTCACTGTCTCTGTTCATCAATAATTGTTAGTCTATGCCCCAGGGTTGTTGGATCTACTCGGATTTTAGGATTAAATGGCGAAGTCCCAAAGGAAAAACGTGACTTCACCACCAACAGCAATCTGCCGTTACTGACGCTTTCAGACGTTTAGTTGTCATTGTCCAATTGCTATTGTCTTTGTTGTTGTTGCTATGGTGCTCAACTAGTGTCATATAAAACGGTTTAAAATGAAGAAGGAATAATAAATTCTTGCTACAAGGACGGGACTCAATTTCTCATGGAGGAAAACTGAGTTACTAATCTGGGTACAGTCCACTAATTCAAGCCCCATTGAAAACAGTGTAAAATCAGCACTGTTCAGGGCCGAATAACATGTATTCCAACATCCCAGAGATTTCTGAAACACAAATGAAATTATTTTCTGGTCCCTAATCTTTCAAATTTTTTTCTTTTTTTTTGTGGGTTAACCAATTACACTTTTTATTTTTCCCACAAAACAAAATTACCCCCCGAAAAGAGATTTTCCGAAGTCTGATTGCAGCCATTTTTCAAGTGGCAACCCTCAATCTTCTTGGGCACTTAGGACCATTTTTCAGCCGTAGTTTTTAGCCAATTTGCTCTCATTATGAAAGCGCAAAGACCCAGGGAGTTGATCCTGGCAACTATTTACACAATCTCACCATCTTGGGGGCCAAACAATCTCCTTTTTCCAAAGATACTGTTGAGGGCACTTTTAATGCTAATGAGCTGGCCAGAAACTCTCACTTGAATTTTAATAGTGGTCTGCACCCATCTATGTTGCGGCAGTCTGGCGCCCTCTTTATGTACCGATATCAGAGTCATCCGTCTTAATGGGCCTTGAGGTGAACCAAGAGAGGGCGCTATTTCCTTAGCAACGGGGGCTCCTTTGGTACTAACAGCGCTAGTGCATCGCTGGTTCACGAACGATTTCGAAACGCAAGCGTTGCGGTTGCATCGCTACCAACAAAATGAATCCACGTACTCCCAACCAACGTGGCTCTTTTCAACCACATGATAAGGTGCATGGGCGTAAATCCCGGGATAGGGGTATGTTTCCCCCCATGCGCACTTTTGGAGGTGGGATGATGGGCTTATTGAATCATCCCCAGCTTTTTGTTATGAGCAAAGAATTGTAAAGAACTTTTAGGATTTCCGAACGACTAAAATGATTGCAATATCACTAAAAATGGAAAACAAATTTATAAAGCCACAAATATGTCATTCTGATGTAAGATTCTGCATACATTTACACACATTAGAGATGTACATCTTTGTCATGAACATTGCCCCCTATATGATGTGAATGGTGTAGCCCCTCCCCCCGCCACATTTCTGTGGCCAGGCAACCCATGCCCCCCCCCTTTCCAGCACAGATTTACGCCACTGAGTGTTTCTGCGAGACGCTGATACGGGTGCGCAACACCACTTCAAGCCAAACTGAAAATAGTGTAAATTACCAAAAAATTCATCTCCATTTCTCGTCAAGTTTTGGTGATTTGGCCAATTCACACCAAGACACAGTCACCTCCTGAAAAGTGAGAGGGCTTAGGTACCAAGCCTGCAACAGTCAATTTACTGAAATAATATTCCTTTACATTCTCAGGAACCCTCCTCATGTTTTCAGAAAACGCGACAAGAATAGTATGGGAAAGTCTTCTACAACATTTGACGACAGGTGAGGTAATGTTGCTAAACATGTAAAAGTAAGAATACTTAGAATAGGCTTTTCTTGTGACATTTGAGCTGTTGATGCAAAGTACATGTGCATGCATCACAAAAAATGCAGTTGCTCCTAGAATGTCATTCTCACAGCATCCATCGCCAATTTGAAAGAAAGTGAGAAAATGTCACGCCGTGATCATCGATGATGGCGCGGATTTAAAAGAGGCTTGATTAAACTTAACTTTTCGCAACGTGAAGATGTGATATTCAGTGACGTTTGTCAATGCCACAACGACCACCATCATCAATAGCGTACAAGGACCATGTCGTGTGACGGGAATTCACATACGGAGTATGACAGTATATGTTATCTTGTTTATCGCAAGCCTCAATTACTTTGCGTGTATCCTGGAACATTCATAATTCGAAAAAAGGTCAAAATATTTATTTTTTGCGCTTGTTAGATATATATATATATTTAAGTTTGTACATGCCGATCCAGACGTTTGTGCACGTACGGTGGCTTTTTTTATTTTCACTTATTTAACATAATTTTGTTGAAATTTTCAGAGATATTTTGAACCCAAATAAATGCATTGCTATCAAAATTTGGTGGTTAACGAAAAGGTCTGGTCTTTTCCATTCGTACGGGCCTATACTTAATGCCCCTTGGGGGAGGGGTTGCATGCACTCGTATTTCTAAACAGATCTAACACCTTCATTCGGGTAACATTCTGTATGCTGTATAAAAAGTTTGGACGGTCTCGTAAAAAATCCCAGTTTGTTCATCCTCCGCGTCTATTTTTATTCTTTTTCAATGACACATCTTGGTGTGGCCTTTCCGTTTTCATCTTCAGGATAGACTGCATATATCACATGACTGCGTCAAATCATCAATCAGCCAGAAACGTTTCAATTTTTGTAATCTCAAACATGCTGATTACGTGGAAATGAAGCTGTCATTTACACTTCATCGCTATCGAGTGCTTCTTTCTACCCTGTAATCCCTTAATTGCAAATCCTGCTAGACACGAACGTTTTGCATACACCTCTGGTTGGGGTAAGTTGGAAATTCAGTCCTTATAATGATCCTACACTGAGCCACAGTCTCATCCCCACACAACCACACGGTTTAGCACTGCAACTACAAGCAGTATTATTGCAAGAAAGTTTGATTATACCGTCATCTTTGCATTTGCCAGAGTTCACGAAAAAAGGTCGGTGTTCCTACTCTGGCGTCATTTCACATGCGTTTGTGGTTTGTGTTTACAGTACAGCCGAGCTTGAACTACACGGTGATTTTGACCGATTGTTTCTGTGACGAAAAGACGAGTGAAATCGAAATGTTCGACATTGGTGTTGCGTTGTTTGTGGTGGTCCTGGCGATCCGCTCCGTCGACTCGTGCCCCGTTAGGGTGGCACTTTGCTCATGGCTCTTGTTATCGCCTTACCCTGTCGAATGCCAGCTGGCATGAATCCCGCTCGGCATGCTGGGGGATGGGGGCCAAGATGGCCGTTCCCTTGTCGGCCGAGGAAAAGGAGTTCATGAAAGTGATTGGCCAGAGAGCGGGCTTAAAGATATTCTGGGTTGGCTGTACCGACCAGGACGTCGAAAAGACATGGGTGTGCGAAGAGCAAGGAAAGGGAGAGCCATACCTCCACGGGCGGACTGGCTTACCAAGAGAAGATGACAACCAGAATTGTGCTGTATCACTCGCCAGACGTGGTGGCGTCTTGGATGACCATCTTTGCGACGACCCGAATGTGGCCATGTGCGTCCGCCGAAAGCTTTGTGTCGATCGCCGTGGTCCATCTACCTGTGGTTACCGACCACCTCTTATCAGTCGCTACTGCTCTCGCTACAAACACCAACGGACAGCTTGTGAACAACTTCTGCCTTCTCGATCATATCATCAAGGAGTTTGTTAACAAGAGCAACCCCAGCTGTTCCTCGGCCTGCATCATGGAGCCTGCGTGTCGCTCCTTCAACATCAAGTACAACGACCAAGGACAGAAAATCTGTCAACTCAGTGATGCGACCCGCTGCGATGACCCAGATAAGTTCCAAGGCGTGGATATTGTCTGCAACTGCCAAGAATGCGTCGATTAGTTGCGAACATTTTCAGCCATACGGATAGTCTGATCAAACAAGGAGGAATGCAAATGGTATGAAAGTGTTAACTCTTGTCACCATGCAGTCGGCTGGTTGTCAAGATCAACCAGAACTATTGTGCCTTGCACTGCTTGACAGACTCGCAAATCTCCCTCTTTCGACTTTATAGAGATAGGACAATCCTTGATACAAACAGGGCGGCTCTCTTAATACTGCGGCTATGCTTCTCAACAACGTGTCGTCCACATGTGTAGCGTCTTGCGTCAAACTGTTGTCTTTCACTGTTAGGCCTATTATCATTCTCACATCTTATCTTACACTAAAAGTGGATAAAGTACGAACGACGCAACGTTCTCTGAAAAAGTTGTCAAGTGATTATCGCGGCTGACCTTTTCTTCAAAGGAACAATGCATGACTGGCTCATGAAAATACACTAGTTTGGACATCGAATGTGTGCTTTATTATGATATTCCATCTAATAATTAGAAAAGTGCTTTTTTCCTCGCATAATTTGAACACAGATGCCGTCTAAGTTAGTGGGTTTTCAGAATATTCTTCTGCAAAGTACAGAATGTGGCGAACTTTGATTTTACACCTTTTTTGTTGCTTTGGTGTTATGTGTGTCAGGGAACCAGGCTGTAAATACTAATTAGTGAAACAGGACTTTATTCTGGTGATGATACATTAATGATATATTAATTGTTTGCATATTCACTCCACGCTGCTCTGGCCTCACCTGTGAATAAAATTGTAAACATAAATTCACCAAATAGCTCAATACAAAATTCGTTAGCTTTAGTGAATAAAAATAACACGTTTGCTTTCGGGTCCATTTAATACAAATAAGTTCTCTTGGAAGCTGTGAGAGTAACAGAAATATTTCAAAGAAGGTGAAAATTCACCTGGCACTTATAGAAGTTCTGCATGGCAGCCATCTTTCCGATAACTGCTTTTGGAGCGGAGGGGTATATAGTACAAAAGGTCTACTCGTGTGTATCCATGTGGAACAAAAGCTCTTGCCGGCAAAATGGCTGCCACGCAGAACCTCTATTACTAGCATTTGATAGATTAAACAGAGAAAAGGCAAAAGCGTAAACTGATGAAGTATGACTTTAAAGGGGACTAGGGCCTACATGAAGCACGTTTATCCAAATTTTCCACAACTCAAGTCTGGATTCATTAAAAATACACTGAATGAAGCCTGAGAGATTGAGGAAACGGGGTGAAGAAACGTAGGAACTTGAATTTACCAACCCAGCCTCCAAACTAGCATAAAACTCACAGAATAACAGCAATGACAGAATGATGGATCTATTTTCAAAATGTATACCTAAACGAAGCACAAAAACGTGTGCATGCGGATTCTTTTTCAATTAATATTGTAGGTAAACAAGAATAAGGTCACAACTTCAAATAGACTATTGCAAAGCCAGCGTCGAAGGCGCTTATTTGAATTCAAAATATCCAGAAAAGGGGCTGTAATCTTAAATAGTTGAGTATGGTAATGTGGAGATCCGGGGCATATTAAATTAACATAATTTATGAAGGTGACGTCATCGTGGCCTACGCGCTGAAACCCGCACGCGGAGTCTTTTGTTTTGCATTCTGAAGATCATGGCTGACGTCTTCTGCTGAGCCTTCAAACAAGCCAACAAGTTTTGATGCTAAAACCCCGGAAAACCGAGAGTTTCCAGCTTGGGTGGGAACCCACACTTAAATAGATTATCCCTGAACAGTCAAGGTGGGTTTAGTTTAAAAGGAATTAGTGGTAACTTTCCGGAAAACTTTATGTATCGGTACGATCTACCAAACACTTGAAGCTGCCTGTATAACGTTACATGTCTGTACATGTACTTGATGGCAATAGCCTTTACATGACTAAAGACGTCCGTTATTCTTTCAATTGTACAGGGTTTCTTTTATACTTGTAACTTTTCGTCATTTGGGATTTTCGACTGGGGCGCAACCTGTCCTTTCCACTGCTACTTTGGGACTGGTCAGCTGGTGTGATCTTTGTGATGGAATAAATAGATGCACGAATACTTGTAAAGACGAGAAGTCTGGGGTCGTTATTTCGGCATGTTAAGTCTCCCTTCATCCTCCTCCTTCACCCATATGCAGCAAGACGGAGAGAACCCCCCCCCTGCTTTGTGTTGGTCATTGTCTCGCAGGAATCTGGGGAATTCCTTTCAGACATCTTGGGGGGATGTGTTAAGTAACAATAGTCTGGAATGTGTATAGGGATTGGACATGTTGGGGGTACCCATCGGTCTCATTTCTTGCTGGGTATACCTTCACCGGTGGACGAATCACCCCCTGATAGTTGAAGGCAGGGCTGGACCACTACAGTAAACTGTGACTGGGTATGAACTGCACCAACCATACGCTGCGGGTAAGATCACCGTAAAATACTGAGTCACTGACACCTCTCATAATTTACGGAGCATTGCGATTGCTGATTGGTCGATATGACTAAGTTTTTTCACTGTTGTATAGCGAACAGAACTTCTGTGGGGAAAGTCGCTGTGGTGTATGGTTTTAGGCAGACGATAGCTTGAAGTTTAAGTGATTATGTGCTCTTGATTTTGAAGGAATGGCATGGCGAATGATGAGAATGGTTAAAGGCATGGTCAGTGTTTTTGATTTACTGTCTCTGTTCATCAAGAATTGTCAGTCTTTGTCTTAGGGTTTGATCTATTTGGAGTTTAGGATTCAAGGCAAGGTGCGGAGGGAAAGACGTGACTCCACCACCAACAGTAATTTGCCGTTACTGCTGCAGACTTCCTTATATAGTTGTTATTCTCCAATCGCCATTTATTGTGTCACTCTTGTGACTGCTGTTCCGTCTTTGTTGTTGCTATTGGTGTTTTGCTGTTGTAGAAGTGTGTTATCGCTGTTGTCGTCAGTTCAACATAAAAAAGCCAATGAAATCGTTTGAGAAATATAATCAAATCTGAAAACTCGGTCACTTTTCCGTACGGTTTCGACTTTCTTCGTCGCTGCACCACCACAAAGTCGCATGCAAACTCCTGTCAAGCGTCAGGAGGGTGCAATGATGGAATATTACGCAACTATATAAGCGTAAAACCTACACAATTTCGCAGCGTACTGAAAATACCCCCCACCCTTCTAAAAAGAAACTGCCGAAGGTGTCTATAGACTAACGCGTCTCCCGGGGGGGGGTGATTTACTAGTACCGGCAGCGATCGTTTTATCAATAACTATAAAATGCAATAGGCCAATTTTGGAGTTGTGCACCTGCTGTCTAATAGGTGTGGTCCATACAGTTACGCTCCCTCTCAACTCTTTGCTCTATGCAATGTGTGTATCAAGACTACCTAGGCCATGTCTGAATTACCAGGCTGGCTGTAGTCTGAAGCTACGCACCAGTCTATTGCAGTGGTCGCAGCCAGTTCCCATAGATAGAGTCGTGTGTAATTTCAAGCTAAGGCGTAGTGATTTGGATGCCGCCGCGAGACAGCTTCTGGAATAAATTATTAAAACGATTACAGCTCTATGCAAATACTTCAGCATATTGCGTTTCCCTGATCACAAAGGCCAGATATAAAAACTACTTACAGCGCAGTTAGCTGAGTAACAAGTCGCTGTGGAGTTCCTTATTTGTTGTAATTCAGTATCAATGCAATATGACACCGTACATACTACAAAAATTTTGGTTCTTTTCAACAGGATAAAAACTGCCTCTGTCAACAGAAAATCAATTTCTACTGAACGCTAAATGTTGGAACATAGTCACCTGTTCTTGTGTCTCTGGTCGAAACTCGATCAGGCTCAATTGTGTCTACTCAACGCTTTGTGAAGCTGTCCCCATATTTTGGCCATTTCCATTTACCCTGAACATTTGCCAGAGAGCTCACTTTGCTCTGCACCCATATTGTCACAGTGATACCACCATTTAATAATGCGGTATGGTTCATCTTTTGAGGACAGTCCAATCCACAGCGGTCGCGGCTTTGTGAAATGCTCCAATGAATCGACTGTTTTATGGTAAATAACAAAATGTACCCTTTTGTCAGTACTCCATGTCTGAAAGGAATAATCAGATGTAGACACTATGTTTGTTGTATTAAGGCGGATTTAAGGCAGAGAGTATATTCAGACGGATTTCAGGCAGAAAGTATATGCAGACGGATTTAAGGCAGAAAGTATATTCAGATGGATTTAAGGCAGAAAGTATATTCCCAGTGGATTTAAGGAAAAGAAAGTATATTCAGATGGATTTAAGGCAGAAAGTATATTCAGATGGATTTAACGCAGAAAGTATATTCAGACGGATTTAAGGCAGAAAGTATTCCAACAAATCAGATCTCGTAGCGATCACCATGTTTTCTTTCTCGAACAGGCCGTATTCGCGGGGACCAGTCAAATTCCCCAACGTAGTGTATTTATTTGAAAACGTTATATTTAAAGAACCAGACTCTGTTCTACGATTTCGTACCGACTTCCCAAATCACCTGATACCATCCCATTAAGGGTTTCAAATGTATACAATACGTTCATGAATATGACTGACCCCGCGAATATGGTCTACTCATTACCTCACCCAACTTGGCTCAGTTCATACGTCCTGGGCCGTTTTCTAATACTCGACTTCGGCTCCGTCTCCGGCTTCAACTGTTTTTTTACTACCTGACTTTGAAGCTGTAGAGCGCAGTAATCAGTCTAATAGTGCCACAGAACATCAAATAAGACTCAAGAAAGCCAAAAATTACAGTAATCCAATGTAATCTAAACGCTTCAGGCCCACAATCGGGGATTGGTTTTTGGAACGAAGCCTGAGACGGAGACGAAGTTGAGTATTGGAAAACGGCCTTGGTCTCGTGAGGGCACTGTTGCACCATGCCGAGCTGCATTATTATAGAGAGAGTAGCAACAGGGAGACGTTGTCCGGGTGCAAGCCGGGTACGGTCATGAATAATACAACAAATAACGTAACATGAATAAAACGTGCTGTTCAGGTAGGCTACTCTACCTAACCTGCGCCCGTTTGCACTCTATACGTGCCCACAATATCATACTTAGGTTTTTTGAAATTGTGAGCGCATGTGGAGTACAAACACGTGGAAGTTAGGTACATGTACATGTATGTACAACTGTACATGTACATATACATCTGAGAAAAAGCATGTCCTAGTGACGCTGTGTGCACGAATGCAATACCGGCAGTACATGTTGTTTTACTCATGTTTACTTCCTATTCTTTACGATTCTGCACTAAAATTGCCCTTTAGTGTCACGGTCACGTCGTCTTGACATGCGTGTTGTATTCACGTGTCGGAAAGAAATCATTGTTGCAGTTGAAGCCAACTGCACGTATTCTCTGTGTAAGTAAAGGTTATAAGGTTTCAAGTTCAGGATATCTGCAAAGGCTTTTGGAGAAACGTTCGGAGATTCCGTTGTACTCTGTTAAATAGATCTCCCACAGTGCACACTCGCACAAAATGCGCTGTGATTTTTATTGGCCCCCCCTCAGAAGAAAAGAATGACGAGAGCACCTGAAAAAAGGTTAGGCTCATTCAAAATTAATATTAAGTACGGCAGTCGGTAATCCAGTTTTTATTGGATTGCATGGTATCGGCACAGTGTGCCGGTTTTGTTATAAATGACTAATGTACTGGTACCAGTGAAAGCTTTCATGGCTGACTTGGCGCAGTAAATTTTACACAAAGTCCGACAAGGCCAGCCCCTTTGAATTTGTGTAGCTTAAGCTTACTTCATGTATTTCTTTGCAGTGTACGCGGACGTACCACTTTGCCGAGTACCCTGACTGGGATTTTTATAGGTTCATACCCCCCCCCAAAAAAAGTGCGAAAAAAGAGGGGTGAATGGCGTGCCTCTCAGCCCTCTTTTGTATCTTTTAATTAAAAGAGGGGTAACGAGTCTCCAGTTGCGAATACGGATAGGGCTACCTGAACCCTAACAGCTGACGGTGGATCAGCGCTCACGAGGATACCCTTTTTAAGCTTGGGACTGAGTGTCCCAATTGGTAGAAAACACCACTTTCGGGCACGGTTTGCTTTGAGCGTTTGCTGATGTAGGGGTTCTTCCAAGTCATAGTAGATCCGGCTGTGTCAGGCTCGCATAATAAGCTGCATCTGATCTACTTGGCTACAATTATTGACACTTCAGCGCCCTGCTCAAAGTTTCACTGGCGCGTGCGTTACGCGTGATTTTCAGTCGTTAATCGGGCATGACCTAATGTCTGCTTGGGCCGGGTGTTTGACGGGCCACAAATTATCTGTAACTGCTGCCTCAATATTTCAGGGAGTGGGGCAATTTTTTTTATTGAAAGCAGAATTTTTTTCGAAACAGTACTACTACATGGGGGGTTATTTGAGGTAAAAAAAACTCGGACTATAGTTTTTAGAATAAACATTCTATTTGCCTCCAACCGGGGCGCCAGGCTGCTCCCATGTCGCCGCATGAAAAGAAGTTGGTAAGGAAGACTGGTGTTGTTTGGGTTTCTCCTTGGATTCGTCTATAGGCCTAGGTAAAGCTTACCCTAACTCCGTAATCTCAATCTCGATGATGCACAGTGCGGCTATGTTGAAGTATTATGGTGCCCGTAGAAACCACTGTGTCGATCGACCAGCTAAATCTGTCTGTGGTAACTGACGACCTTAGACCCGGGCGTCTTTACTTCACTTCAAACACCAAAGGACCGCTTCTCAACCCCCCCCCCTTGATCACGTCATCAGAGAATTTGGTTAACGACAGCAATAGCAACATCGTCATTAAAATGACATCAACGACAACGATGATAACAACAAAAAGCAACAACAATAACAACGACAATAATATAACGACGGCGACAACAATGATATCAAAACAGTTGCACCCACGGTCTGCATTGTTAAACCTGAATGCCGCTCCTTTAACGTCATGCCCAACGACCAAGCAAAAAAATATATAAACTCATTTTATTACTAACCATGCATGTCTAAATCCCCGTGATATAATAACTGCGAGCAATCCTTTGATTTGAAGAAAGTCGGGGTTTTTGCTCTGTTGAAATCGTTATAGGCTAATTGGAAAGATAATTACATATTTGATTTTTTAAAAAGGTCTTAACATCCTTTCTAGTACAAAAATAGGTTAATTGTGTGCATTCTCCATCATTACTATCCCTCATCCGGCGAAAACGGTCATAATTTTATTATTGATATTAGTGCATCGCATTTCAGTGAATTAGAGAATTTTGTCAAACGTTGCATTTTGTCACCCGTAGTCGGTAGAACTTTACCGCTTTGTTGAATATTTAAGCCACAATTTAAGTATGTCTGCCTCAATAAAGATAAGGAACGCTCCAAGTGAATAATTCATTTGGCTATTACAGATGGGTAAAATTTGCGCCTGCGCACATACCTAATGTTGCCTGTAACGCATCTGGAACAGTGTGTGACAGCCCAGCAAGTAGAACTGACACGCTCATATAGACCCATTACATCGGCTAGACCATACGCCGAAGTGTCTGCCTCTCTTTCACTGCTCTCGACTTTTTACACTCGTCATGAAAGTGAGCGGCATAATACAGTTCTTGTCTGCCGTGTGTATCATTTCAGTCATAGATTCACACGTATATGCGCTTGACTCTTGCCAATCGGGGTGGCAACTTTGGGAGGGTTCGTGTTACTACCACGTTTCAACCACAGACACGTGGGACTCACAACAATCGTTATGCGAGGGGATGGGCGCAACCATGGTCGCTCCACGATCACCCGCGGAAAACAGTTTTGTAACTGACATGGTGCGGGCACAGACGAGAGGTACATATTATCTATGGATAGGCTGTAATGATAAAGCTGCCGAAGGTACTTGGGAGTGCGAAAAGCAAGTAGGTGGCGTGCCCTTCTGGCATAGAATGTCCACGCAGCAATCCGATTCCATGGATTGCGCTTCAATATCTTCAATTAACGACCCCAGCGACTGGCATGACATTTCATGTGGAGGCAGTAGACAAGTTGTTTGTGTAAAGAGAGATCCATCTCAACCTACCTCATTCCCCACTCAATCATCTGTGTACCTATCCCTAATCCAGCCTCCCTGTGGTCCTCGCATGACCCGACCTCGTCGCCACTGCTTTACCACAGAGACCAATGGACAGCTTCTCAACTCCTGCCTCCTTGATCACGCCATCAGGGAATTTGTTACCAAGATTAACCCCAGCTGCACCTCTGCCTGCATTGTGGAGCCTGCATGTCGTTCCTTCAACATCAAGCATAATGACCAAGGACAGACAATCTGTCAACTCAATAATGCAACACGCTTTGATGACCCGGATAAGTTCCAAGACGTGGATTTTCTCTGCAATTACGCCCAAGAATGCGAAAAGTAGTGTCGACCACCTGCAACACTTTACGGATGGCCATATGAAGAATAAATTGACAGCCAATCTCAACTAAACCAAATGGTTGCCACCAGATGTCTGTTTTTCCAGAACAACCCGGCCCATCTGAACCTTTGCCCACATCAAAGAGGGTAGGTGTTTATCGCACTTACGACCAAAATCAGACAAGCCTTCGCACAAACAAGGCAACTCTCTTGGTCACAATTGCAACGTTTCAGGACATCGGCTCTTTCCATCACGGCCACAGGTTTGACGCCCACAGTCCTAAACACTTCCGAACTCAGACCTGCATGCAAAGCGAGCAAACACGAACAATGTCAAGTCTGTCCTAAAACGTTTTCTCCAGAGTACTACAGGTGACTTTTTCAAAGAACTTTACAGATAGCAGGCTTATGACAATACAGCAGTTTGGACGTAGTGACGTGCGTTTTATTACATTTCATGTCAACATTTCAACAAACATTGGTATTTGTTAGTTGTATAATATGGAGCCTCCCTCGAAATGAATTGTACATGTACTAGAATTTATTCTCGAGAGTGCAAAATGTTAGGATGTTTATTATTTTTTGTGTGGCTTTGTCGTCTTTAGTGAATCAAGTTGTAAATAGCAATGAATGATTTTAAACTCACAGATTTCGCAAACTATATATTCAAAGCTTAATTTTGTCAACAGGGATAGCATAATCTTTTTTGGTTCATTTCGAAACTAGTATAATTTTTTCAAAAAGGGAATGTAAACAAAGATCTTTCAAACAAAGTGAAAATCGCTTGGCATTTGTTGGCTTGGAGTAAATTTAAGAGAGAAAAGGCAAAAGTGTTAACTGCAAAGTTGTAAATTTAAAGATGACGTAGTGATGCACGTTTGTCCAAATTTTTCACAACTCCAGCTTGAGTCATGAAAAAAAAATGGAATGAGGCACGAGGGCCTTAGGAGACAGGCTCGGGAATGAACACACAAAATGAAGAAACAAAAAGCGTTGAAATGGAACGATCTGAAAAAGGACATTGATTATTGAGCGTTTATTCCTAATGAACACTTAAACGGAATTTTTGTTGAAAAAAAAACAATGGCATATGTACAGGTAACGCTTGTGGTTCTTCTCCATTTTATTTTAATTTAATTCCGTGGAAAGCTATTGCTTCAAAAATGGACCATTACAAAGCCATTGCAGAAGCACTAGATTTTAACTCAACTTTTCCCGGAAAATAAATTTTTTTCTTTATAATTGATTGTTTGTTAAGCTATTTTACGGTTCCTCTGCAATTAAATGGTGTTTTCAATGGAAAATTTGGATTTCGACTGCAGTGCATGTACCAGCGCGTATTTCCTTCGTAGCTGAACTAATGATGTATCGAAATACCGTCGCTCGCAATGATTTGATTTTAGGTTGGGTCTTCAGTTTGTCGTAGTTGGCATTAACCAACAAGTTGTAAATAGTAATAAAGAATTGTAACTACTTTTTCTTTTATCTTAACAGTGCACTCGTGAATATCGTGCTCATATGTGAATAGTTCGAAAAACTTTGTTTTTATCTTTGACTTTTATCTTCGAAGGAAGTAAAATGAATCATAGAAAGATTCAAAAAGAACCTTTCAAGATTAAAAACCAAATTGTATTGATTTATAGATCACACCATACATAATAACGAGAGACGGTAGCTGTAACACACAAACAGAATAACCTACTAAGAAGAATGTTACTTCACATTTTCCAAAATGAAGTGTGCCCTACATAGCTGTCAGTCAGTGGGTGGGTTTGCCGATTTGTCAGTCTGGTCAACGGAAGGCCTACGTTAAGTCGGTAGGTCGGTTGGTAACGGTTTTGCCTCGACTTGTGTTTCAGCGCTATACCACTGCTGCTGCTGCTTACGGACTTTCATCAGTTGTTGCATGTTGTTGGTGTTACTGCAGTAACGACTGTTTCTTTCTGTTGTATATAATTGCTGATGCTGCCGCTGCTGCTGTTGATGTTGATGCCATGCTGTTGATATATTGCTATAGTATTTATTGTCAGTTAAACAAAAATTTGCAATAAAATGTTAGAAAAAAGAAAAAAAAATCTGAAAGTTGGTCATTGCATCTTGTGATTTTTTTCTTTTCTGCTGCTTAACCGACATAAATTAGATACTACAGCTCTTAACAAGTCCAAGGAAAGTGCAACGATTTACTGGTACTTTGGCATCTGGTTGCACACCCTACACAAAGGGAACATATACCTCATATACTGCCAAGAATGTCCAGTCAGTGTTACTTGAGAGGAAAAATGAATTATTGCTCGTGCTCATCTTGTTAGAAACTTTACAATGTAATAATGCGTGTGTCTCTTATCTTTTTTTTTTTCATAAGAACTTCTATGTCATCGTTTTCGTTAGTAAGTAATGGCTATTAAGATAAGGTTTTGAGGTTGGATCCAACGACATGTCCAGCAGGGGCAGGGAGACAGGTTGCCTTTTTTGTTTTTAGGAGTTTAAAGAACAAGTATATTAGAAACGGTCCCAACACCTTTCTTTTTAGGGAGTTTTTTGTGGAAAGTTTAGACAGTCATCCTTACAACAAAATCCTAATTTGCGCCGCCCCCCATCTCCTTGGTTTGACCTGTGAACTAGACGCAGGAGACAAGCCTTAGAAACGCTAAGGGGAGGAAAAATTAACGATTATTTAACTAATGTTCAGTTTGACCAATGTCTATTTTCATTTTTTTGTCAAGGCCACATTGTGGTACAGCCATTTTATTTTTATCTCCAAGCGAGCGAGCGATAGCATCATTATGATCAACGAACCAGAAACTTTTCAAATTTGTATTGAGATATGTTCCTTTGACTTTAATTTGAAGTGAACGTGTCATTTTCTTTTTACTGCTGGTAGGTAAATTGTCGTAGACACTACCAAATTTGGAGACAGGTTCATATTCTGATCTGTGAACATACCCAACTATGTATATTCGGCTTGTTTTTCTCCATCATGGTCGAGGTTCAAAGAACCTCAAATAGCCGTTACAAAGTGTTAAGTATTAATCAGTACCAAAAAGGTATTGTCTGTCTTCATTACTTTATAATCATCCTCTACCGGCTTTAGTCGAATGCTACATTAAATATTTAGTGTTATGGTGTTGCTGCTAATGGATACGGGCATTTCAGAATGCGCATGTGGAAAGGGTCGATAGATGTCGCGCGTTGTGATTGGCCAACGCGTTGTAAACTCTTGGCGGTGTACTATCGTGAATCGCCGGTATTGCGACGCATCCACCCTAAAGCAAGCTCTTATTTGTCACCTTGCCTCTGGCAATCATTTTGTTACCCCCAAATGACTGCTACAAAAATTAACGTTGTGTAAAAAAAATCTAATCGGCGAGGGTTGAATGATCCGTTATTGAATGGAATAGCATCCCACTTTGTTTTCTACACTTAAGGCAGATGATGCATCTGAACTCTCACTCATTAAAATGAAGAAAGAAAGTAGCATCAAGGGTCTCACAAGTGTGAACGTAGAATTTTCTTTGGACTTGTACAACTCAAAACTGGAGAGTACAGAAGCGTATAAGGGCCACTTGCAAAAAACTTGTTGAAGATACTGTCTCACCGCGGCGAGATAGTATCGCGAAAAAAATGTTGCAAGTGGCCTTTATACGCTCCCGTAGGAGTGAGTGTACCACAGGATAAAGTTATTCAAGCGGCCGTTTGGTTCAACTCTGCAGTCTGCAATGCCTATAAGATCTCCCTAGTCTGATAAAAGAGTCCCGAACTTATGTTTATTTCCTAATTTTCCCCAATTATTTCTCAACACGTTCCCATTTGTCTCTGCGACCGCTCAGAAGGTGAATCCCATCGCTGTCCTCCCAAGAGTGTCTACATGATGCCCCCTCTCATAAAGGGTGAGCGATGATTCACGTCACCGTCAACATGTGACGAAAAGCCGTTGTAAGGCCAGTCACGTCTCAGCAACATGACGAACCGCCGCAGACACCGACAATGGTTTGTGCACGTCATCAACGCACCAAAGCAACTAGACTTAAGTTGGAAGCCCTCTTAATATCATGACGCCCAGCTCGGAAACTTACATGACAAACATCACATCTCATAATACACACTAATCCGGATTGATTGTCGACAGCAAGATAAGAAAATAATCGCGGTAATATCTGCAACTGGAGATACGAGGAGTTTTTAAATCTCAATTGCTCATCGATGTGATCTGTTCTGGTAAGTCCTTCCATTCTCTGGCCATTTTGGGGGAAAAGGAATGAAGATGGGATTGCGACGTTGATTGTGCTATGACTATAGTTGGTTTGGTTTGCAACTCCGGGTGGTCATTCGTGTGCGTGATTCGAAGGAGGTTCTCGTACTGAGGTAATCTCCTATGCCCTATCAACGTTTTGGTACAGTACTTGATTTTATGGAACATCACTAAGCAATTATTCTGTCTTCTGCCTGTAGCCTGAGGTGGTTTAGCATTGCTGAGACCATAAAGCAAGGACCTTTCTATTCCGAGACAAAGCTGGTCCTGTTATAATCTTAAATAATAACACGTGTAGCCCTGCGTTGAACAGCCTCAATTTTGTCTATGTACACATATTTCTTTTGTATAGGGAGCCCATACAGAGCTACAAAGCCTGGGTTATCACATCGGAATTGGAGCATTACACAGATTTCTACCAAGAAACCCAATCACACTTTTGCCTTTATTTAGCTGTGATGATGTCTATAATATCTGTATGACGATTCCGTTTCGTATCAGATGAAAGAGTGACACCAAGGTATTTAGGCTACCTGATGATTTTGTTTCACAGCCTATGTCCACACCATAAGCCTTATCGCAAATACTGCATGGGTGATTTTGTACAATCTTGTGGAAAGGATAAAGGAGCAAACATGCCCTCTTTCTTTCCCACAATGCCTAAAATTCTACCGTTGTGCAAAATCACCCAAGCAGTATTTGCGATAAGGCTTTTGGAGCTAGTGAATGTCCAGACCATCTTTTCCTGCCTCTATGGCCCAGACGGTAAATAACTGAATGAGTTGGAGACCCTTTTCTTGTCACTGTTTATTAGCCAGTGACAGTTGAAAGGAAAATGAAAGATGAGGAAGTAAGCTTTAATTTAATATGTGTCTTGAACAATTGAGAAACTTGGGAGCATTTTCCTGCTTTTTTAAGCGGGGGGGATTTTGTTGCCAGTGGCAGCTTTTTTTACCACTGGTCTGCTGGGTGCATTCCACCAAATGGTTGTATTTCTGCGAGCGAGCTCATTAATATTTTGTGATCCCACGGGTTTTTTTTTTACAATAAGACTAACATAATCAGGAGGGATCATAGCAACATTTCTATAAATCCCGAATTTGGGACTAATAGTTTCCAGTCCGGGGTATTTCTTTCAAAAAACGCCCCAAATTGCGGGTCTATTTTGGATAGAGGCGGGCGGCTACATTTAGAGCTGAGCGCAAAGTCTTATTGCTATTTTGGGGGTATCTTCGTTCAAAGGCGAATAAAAAATATTTTCATGGCTAACCCCCATGAAATTGAAACGAAAGGTGATCTTCTGGCCATAATCTTCAATTTCCAGTGAAAAAACGGAGGCCAACCCCTTCACAAGAGTCAACAGGCGGCGCTATTTCGGTCCGATTTTGCACTGTTCTCTACTTGTGCGTACTTGGTGTAGTGCAACCATAAACGCTTTAGGGTGCACTCCATTGAAAAGAGTGTAAAATCAACCAAGTTTGGAGCCTCATGGCAGGCAACTGAAGTCCCTGAGGCCTCTCAAACAAAAAACAATGTGTTGTTTGGTCGTTCAGATTTCATTTGATTTTCAATTTTTATTAGGTTAACCAATGAATTTATTAATTATCCGCCAAAAACAAACTCACCCCCCCAAAAAAAGTGAATGTTCCCAGTGACCATTTTTCAAATGACATCCCTCACCTTTTAAGGCTCTTCTGACAAATTTTTTTGTCACAATTTTGTCTGCATTGCCCCCAGATGGGTGTTCTTGAATCTACAGAGTTGATTCTGGGCCATACTGACACAATCCCACTATTCCTTGGCCCAAACAGACCCCTCTTTTTGAAAGAATCTGTGGGGGGGGTACTTTTTGTGCGCCTCGTCCTCGCGGAGAATTTTCCTTGAATTGGGACACTGCACCCTTTACCCTTCGTTTACATGGAGCGCCACCTTGCGTCCAAAGATGGGATTTTAGTCTGGTTTCCGCGAGTCACACTTTGTGTGCGTTCTTCTAAACTAACAAATGTAACACAAAGAGGCCGCCCGTATCACATCACAGCGGGCTGCAGGGTAACTAGTGTGAAACAATTTTTAGGACGAGCAGGATAGAAGTCGAAAATCTAACCTGTGTCAACTTTTCATTCAAACATAAAGGAATCACAAGAAAAACAGACTTCTTTGAAAGACACTCTGTTCGATGGACGACCTGTTAGATGATGGTAAGTGTGGAATTCATGTACTCCGTGTACTATGTTGCCAGAAAAACATCGTTGATGTTGGGGACATGTTGGCAAAGTGTCGGAAATACATGAAATAAGCCTAGTCGAGATGCGAGTGATGCTGTTTGACCACGTTAAAGCGTCAATATCCATGTATAATTGGGGCTAAATATTTGATTGCCAGTAGTCAGTACTAGTAGTAGGCTGGTTCAATATCCATTTTTCCCTAAATGGAATATCGTGAAATAAAAATCGCGGTTTAATAATATCGTGATCAGATGATGTTGTCTTTTTTAAATTTCATCATGTTCATGTCTGCCATCGGCACTGATTGAGTCCCAATAGCAATAGGCAATGGCATTGACATTGCATCACAAGGTGGGTAGGCCTAGGGCCCATGTTGAAATATAACACCATTTCCATTCGGTCGTGATTTTTTGTTAGTAGGCCTAGTATTTAGTACTTAGTCAGTTAGGCTAGTATTTAGCTACATGTACATGTACCTCCAGAACAGTGTGGGGTCCAATGTCCACCGCACTCCCATGAACCCTTATTGCCTTAAGAAAACAAGCCATTTTCGCCATAGGCTCTACATGACGTTTCACAGGGCACTAACAGGGATTTTATTCCAGTTGTGTACTCATAGAAATCCTGCTTCATTCCCCTTAAGTGTTCTTTGTATGGTAGCTTACATAACAAAGTTCATGTACTTTGTACCAAGATGAAAGGGCCAAAACCATGCCGATTTTCAGAAAAAAAGGTGCAAATATTTCCCGATCAATGTCCGAGAGTCATGCAGTTCACATGTGTACTTGCGAAGATGAGCCGCTGAGATCTGTGACCGATACACAGAACATGGAAATTTGCTGCAGCTGCTTTCTGTACGTGTGTGTGTAATTCTTACTTGCGACTGGACTGAATGGTTGAAATGGCAGTTGGCTGCGGCGTGCAGGGGGTCACACTGACCAATCGCAGGGCTCCTCGTTATTTATGCCCCGAAAGGCAGGAGCAACAAGCCGCTGTTGCACAGTGAACACTTTCTATTGAGGCCGCACATGGATGTGGACAGGCAGCGATCTTTGTCCGCAACAAGAATAAAATCCCTGTTTGTGCCCTTTTAAACGGCATGTAGAGCCTACGGCAAAAAAGGCTTGTTTTCTATGGTGTTCTGGTTCTATACTGCCCAAACACCTCCTCGGTGATTATCGCGCAGGTCGGATTGAGGGACATAGCGGCTAAAATCCTACTTTTGAATGTCTTAACATCAGGAGCAGATCGTATGCTAGAGTTAGTAGGTGCCATTCTCTTAGTGTTATCGGATAGAGAGAGTATTGGTAACAAAGTTTGTTGTAGGGCTTAGTCAATGCAAATGATTCACTATTCAAATGATCGACATTTAATTTGATCGAATATCCGAATATTCGGTTGTACCAACCGGCAGACTTTTGATGAAAAAACCATATACATGTATAAAATCAGTTGCAATAACACACACAATTATACATTACAATCGCTATAATAGTTTTAACATCAAGGAGTTTCTCCAGCCACGATTTAGTAAAATTTAAGAGACCAACAATAATCCTTGCTCTGTTGAAAAGATGTGTTCCTTTTTAAATTTTTTAATGAGTAATTTACATTTTGAATCATTGTAAGATTTCTGTCGCTTTTCATTTGAATCTGTTTGAAACAAGCCTCCATTGTGCAACTTTTCTAATTTAAAACAAAAGAACATTCTCCCTTCCTTGTCATGAATTTTGCCTTTAGATATTCAAATTAGGAAACTAATATTCAAATATTTGATAATTAATGATTCAGATATTTGGATATTCAGCACAGCCCTAGTTTGTTGGAGTTTGGGGGATTAATGATGTGGGGACCAGTATTGTGTCCTGTGGTGTAGGTATTGGTTCCACCGAGTGCTTTGCAGATTTGATGGCGTAATATTGTGTATCTCCTTGTAAATTGCAGTGAGTCCAAGTCGAATCCTGCAGAGCTCTAGAGTGTTCCATTTTAGAGAAGTCATCACGTTCAGGCCCAGCTCTTTTGTCAGGTTTCGGGCTCCCGGTTTCGCCTATGTGCCCCAAACTGGGCTCCCGGCAGCATATGGTTAAGGAGACTCTAATTAAGCTTTTACTATTAAAAGTGCAAACAAATTATGTCTTGCGCGCAATGCATACATGTACCGTAAGTCAATTTTTGCAGCAAGCCATCGTGTGTTCCAAGGATTCAGCTCAGTCCAACAGCCCCCTGTGTTTGACATGCAGACATTTTCAGTCTTAACTGGAAAAACTGTACGTCCTGTTGGGCCTCCAATTTACATCTGTGTCATACGCAAAATAATGCGCCAAAGCTTAGCAGTGGAAGAATATAGGCAGCGTATCTAGGTATATTGGCTTTCTCAATATTTAGATGTATGAAAAAGGGCACATTTATCTAAAATGATATTTGAGTGTGGAAATTTGAGCGACCAAGTCGGCTCTGCTCGTGCAGCCTGACCGGCTGCCATTTGTTTTCAAATGGACGGTCAAAGATGGCAGCCCCCGTACATCTTGAAAAAGTTCATTTTTATCATTGTTTACCTTACACAATGACAGATGTTAGAGTCCCTTTATTATGATGCTACCGCTTTTGAATCTCTAGAGGGTATTTTCAAGTTATTGATGCTTTGTTGGTTGTGTTGACACTTGTATGATGCTTGTTGATGCTAAACAGCATGGAAAGAGTTCCACACACGGACATCACCTGACACCCAGTGCACACACCCGACATGTACGGGACCAGTTGAAAAATTCTGAATGTTTTCTGTGTACATGCTTCAATTTTTTGCACTCGTGAATTTGACTTTTTTTTAAGACATGTTACCATTTTCTGATGGCTTATTAATCTCTGCGAGGGCCAATGACGTGTATGTGGGACTTTTCCTTATAGCATGACTGCTAGATGCTGCAGGACCTGTTTTGGTGGAAGACAGTGCAGGCCTAGGCTGTTTTCCAATACCTGATTTAGTGGTCCGTCTCTGTTTTTTCAACCACTTTGTTTTGAAATTGTTATGTCAATAGTAAGTCCGAAAGTGCTGAAGAAGCATCATATCTGATGCAAAAGTGCACAATATTATTGTACTTAAATTCAATTTGAACACTTTAACATGAGGCCTAAATACAAACTCGTTAACAAGGA